>JAQQSW010008758.1:0-13393 GCA_028646575.1 Pseudocheirus occidentalis
GGGGATCCAGGGAATCAGAGAGACCACCCAGAGTCAAAGTGAAGAAAAGGCCTCTCCTTGGACTAAACTGAGGTTTGTTGGAAATCAAGAGGTGGAAGGATTTGTGTGGTTGTCTAAGAACTTTATTTGGAAACTAAAGTTAATGGCTAACCCAGGAGTGGAAAATCAGTATATTGTGAATTGTTGATTGAATCAACTCCGTCTAGGGAAACTACGTCATTCCTTTGTTATTTGATTGAATCTTAAAATGTGAAGCTGGTTTCTCCCTTAGGGAAACCAGCTGATTCTTCTCTTGTTCCTTGTTCCTTTCTGTAATAAGATATAATATTGAGACTTTCCTTGTTTGGAAGATTGTATATAATATTGTGAACTGTTGAAACTGTGAACATTGTACTGAATAAAGATTTGTAATGGAATAAACAGAGTGTTCACTAATACTGTGTAATCCAAATCTTAAAAGCTGTTCACAGTAGCATTCTCTCAGGAATCTGCTGCTGATTGGCTTTACATAGGGCCAGCTGAACTATTGGAGAACTGAAGAAATATGACCGGGATGCTAAGACTTTATTTGTTTATGATTTGGTTGATCCTTGAGTTCCTGGCAACAGAAGTGGTGAAGGTTTTGAGATGAACTTCAGTGTGTACCAGGAACTGCCTGGAGGACTGGATGAGAACCTGGGAGCTGTCTGTTTCTGAAGCCAGGCGACTGTTTGGTGTATTCAAGTAGGAGCTGCGAGCATGGAAGGGGATCCAGGGAATCTGAGAGACCACCCCAAGTCAAGATGAAGAAAAGGCCTCCCCTTGGATGCATGATGACATTGAAGTGTAGTGGACACTGAGGGTTGGGGGGGGTTGTGTAATTTTCTAATGATTGTTTTTAGTGACTGATTGCTAGATAAGTGACTGATAAAGCTAATCTATAATTGCTCCCTGAGTGGAAGATTGATTGCTGTATTGTGAAATGACTGAATGACTGAGTGAGGAGGCGAACCTCCTAAGGGAATCCAGATTATTATTCTTTAGTTCTTTGTTCTAAATACTGTGGCCACTTTGGTGTAAACTATGTGGCCATTCTAATGTTAAGCTGTTGTGAACACTATATTGTGATTTTCTGTAATAAGATGGAATATTGTGAATAATATATTGTGATTTATTGCGAATGCTTACCTTGATTTGTTATAGAATAAAAGGAGTGTTCACTATACTGTATAATGAGAACCTTAAAAGCTGGTTCACAGTAATATTCTTTTGTGAAGCTGCCCATGAAAGAAGTTACACATTCAAAGACCTTCATACTGTAGCCCCTTTTCCAATCTTTTTGTGCCTTAGTGATGACCCTGTAGTTAAAAAGTTCCTCATCCTGAGTTAAAATCTGGCCTCAGATACTTATGGGTTGTGTATACCTATGTAAGTCACTTAATTCTGTTTGACTCATTTCCTCATGTATAAAGTAAGCAGGAGAGAGAAATGGCAAACCATTCCATTACCTTTATCATGACAACCCCAGATGGTGTCATGAAGAGTTGGACACAACTGAAAATTGACTGAACAATAACCCCACCACGGACTCTTTAATTCAGTGACTGGTTTCTTGGCTATTCTACAAATAAGGTACTCCCAATAAATCTTTCACACTTGTTTTCCATAAAAATATTCATGCTATTGTGAATAATGCTCTCTTTTTTCAGCTAACTTCACTTTATATTAGTTCACATAAGCCTTTCCAGATATTTCTGTAACAATACTCTTATAATATAATTCCATCACAAAAACCACAATTTATTCAATCATCACTCACATGATGAGTACAAAGTAACTTATGTGCAGCTTACTTGTACATATCTTTTTACATGTTTCTCTCACTATAATGTGACGTTCTTAAGATCATGGCTGGTTTTTTTTTCTCTTTCTTGGTATCTCTAACACAAAGCACAGAGGTTGACACATAGTGGGCACTTAATACCTGCTGACTAACTTGGCATAGAGAATAAAGGGTAGAGTCACAATTCAAGCACACACTTCAAATTTGTACTTGTTCCCATTACATCCACAGTCTTAACACTTAAAAACCCTCAGACCTATCTCATTTGATCCCCTTATGGAATATGCACAATAGGTTTCATTATTACTCACATTTTTTATACAAAGTTTAGAGAGATTAGATGACTTGTTCATGGTCAAACACTTATTATGAGGGACAAGATTCAAAGTCACATTTTTTTGGAGGTGGAAGGGCAGGGCAATTGGTGACTTGCCCAAGGTCGCATGGCTGGTAAGTGTTATGAGTCTGAGATCAGATTTGAACTCAGGTCCTCCTGACTCCAGGGCCAGTGGGCACATTCACTGTGCCACCTAGCTGCCCCCAAAGCAACATTTCTTGCTAAAACTGTCATGTCTCCTTACATGCAGAACTTCTGCCAAAAAAAATCAGTCAGAAAAGCTTTAGATATCACAAAAGACTCAGAAAAGTTTTAGATATCAGAGTGTATAATTTCTTTATTCTTAAAGGAAATATGTACGATGTCTTAATGAGAGACAGAACAAAAACATAATTTCCTTTTTTCATTATTTTTCATTCTTTCATTTCTCCTTTGTTTTGTTTTTGGGCAGTTGTATGTTTTAATCATGTGAGATATTAAATATATATATGTGTGTATGTATGTATGTATGTATGTATGTGTAACCATATATTTGTGTCTCTTAGATTTTCCTTCTTATCCCTCTCATTTACAGAGAATAATCACTTACAATATTTATTTTTAAAAGAACAAAAAAGTAAGATTTTAAAAAATCAGTAAATCTTACTAACAATTTTTTCTCAGAATTTTATTTTAGACTCAAATGCCAGAGCACAAAGTATAGGAAAAAGAAATAAAAACATATCATAAACTTAAATATTGGAACTTAAATACCAAGTTAGAAAGAAATAAAGTATGTCATGTGCATATTAGAACATAAGGGAAAATTCAAAATATGTATCAATAAATTATCATTTCAAGAAAGCCTATATGATAAGTAATTCTCCTTGTGTTGAGAACTATCCATCTTTTCTTTGCTATCTTGAGAATTTTCTTTTGTTATCTGCTGTGCACTTTTTCACTTTGTCATTTTTTCCCCAACACCCAAATTCCCTCCATAAGGGCACAGTAAAGTTTAGATATGTTTCTCTATAGTTATAAATATATTTGTACTCTCCCTGCTCCCCAGAAGGCTATAATAAAGTTTAAATATGTTTCTCAATATGTATAGATATATACATACACATAAACAGACATAGATATGCATAGATATACATATATATGCACAAACTTATATACACACATATGCATGTATAGACATATACATTCCTAAACCTATTCTGCTCCTTATCTTTGATTTGTTTCTCTATGAATATCTCTTGTTTCCTATGCCTCCTTCTTCCTCTACTTTATTTTTACATACTACCTTGCCCTCTGATGACTTGTCTACCCCCCTTCAAAGATCCCTCCCCTATCCTCCCATTCCCATATATCTAAACACCCTTCTGTACCTTCTATTTACCTATTCTCCCAGCCTCTCCTCTAAAGCTCCATCCTGTGTCCTCTCTCCCTCCTTAAAACCCTACCATTTTATTTCTTCTGAATTTAGAAGACTTCTATAGTCTTTTAAATGTGCATACATTGCTTCCTTTTATATCCATCCCCAATGAAAGTAGGTTACCAGAACTACCAGCCCTCCTTACATATCTAATTGCTATGTATCAATTCTTCCTCTTGCACTTGATTTGCTGTTCTTAAATGTTTTTACTTTTTAAATTCATATCATGCACAGGTTTTCTCCAATCTTTCTCATGAACTACCCAATTGTTAATAATATATCTTAGACATAAATTTTACATTTTACATATTAAAAAAGTAAACAGTATGTTCTTATGGATCCCTTATAGTCAATCTTTGTTATGTACGTTATATTTATATTGATTCTGGTTTGTCAAGTCATCTATTATGTTCAGGATTTTTGTTAACAAAGTCTCGAAAATCTGATAGTTTATCAAATGTTCATTTTTTAAAAAATTAAAGATAATACTTAACTTTGCAAGATACGATATTTTTGGCCAGAGTCCCAATTATTTTGCTCTTTGAAATGTTGTTACACAACATACAGTCCTTTAATGTTTCTGCTGGTAAGGTATGTGTAATTCTAATTGTGGCACCATCTTATTTAAATTGTTTTAATCTTGATGCTTTTAATAGCATTTCCTTGAGCTGGGGATTTCAGAATTTGACTGTGATGTTGCTTTGAGTTTTCCTCATAGGATCTGTTCTAAGTGGTGATTGCTGGATTTTTTCTATTTCTACTTTCCCCCCTTGTTCTAATGTTTCAGGACAGTTTTCTTTTTTTTTTTTCCTTTTTCTTATTTTGCTTTTTGGAGTGGAGAGGGAAGGGCAATTGGGGCTAAGTGACTTGCCCAAGATCACATGGCAAGTCAATGTGTCAGGTGTCTGAGGCTGGATTTGAACTCAGGTCCTCCTGACTCCAGGGCCAGTGCTCTCTGTGCTCTGTGCCACTTAGCTTCCCTTCAGGACAATTTTCTTTAATTATTTCTTCTATTATTATATCAAGATTCCTTTTTTTTTATCACTCTATTCACTGCACCACCTAGCCACCTGCTCTGTCAATTGATTTTTAAAGTCTTCTTTTAGGTCTTCTATAAATTCTTTGTGGGCAGGTGATGATTTGACATCACTCTTTGGGGGTTCTTAACTTCATTTTCCTCCTCTGAAAATAAACTCTTGCCATCTCTATTCCCATAATCGATTTCTATAGCTGGATTCTTCCTCCTTTGACCATGCATTTTTGTTTTGTGGTGATAGCTTAGTTATTTGTAATGACATCTAACCCTGGGTTATGGGAAATGGTGCCCCAGACCTTCAGTTCTTCTGTCTAGCCTGAAACCAAAGTCAAACCTCCATCCTCATGCAAATGCCCAAAGCCAGGTGCTTTCTGCCCCACAACTTCTGCACTCATTGGGAGTGTGCTGGTTCTTTCTCGACTCTGCTGCTCTTTGCAGCATGGTTGAGTCTGATGTTCCTGGTCAGTAGAGGTTCCCTTGATCTTCCTGGGCTCAGATGCCCCACTCTTTTCGCAGTCCCAGGTATGAAAGTTCCTCTATCTAACTAACCCCATGGCTTGTTGCTTGTGTGTGTGTGTGTGTGTGTGTGTGTGTGTGTTTTACTAGCCTTGGGGATTTGCTGTTAAAATGGATTAGTCTGGAGGTATTTACTTTTTACAGGAACCAAGACTTGTCCTGGGAATTTTCTTCTGTTCTTCTCAAATTGTCCCAGGAGCACCCTGGTTATGCCCCTGCTCCTTTTCCTGACCTGTCCCTCCTTTTTCCCCAGAATCTTCTCTCTAACATTTTTTTAAAGAACAAAAAAGTAAGCAGAAAAAAAATCAGTAAAACCTACTAAGACTTTAAGACAAGAAAGACTCCTTTGGCATGTAATCACTTGGGACTTTGAAGCAGTATTAAATGAAAATGTAGATTAATGACAACATAAGCACCCTAAAATTTATTTCTAAATAAAAAGGAGGAAAAAAAACCTAGAATGTCAAGAGGAAAAGAATAAATCACAAATTACTCATGCATTTGTCTACCCTGATTATTTATTATAGTACTATCACATAATCAGTGGCTTCTTGATGAGGTGTACACTCTGGGAGTCCCCTCAAGCTCTTCATGAGTCTTTGAGGTACAGGCTCTGGGAGCCTCTTGAGCTCTTCTTGAATCTTCCCATGGAAGGCATTTGCCTGAGGCCATGGACCTTGAGTTGTGGCTCTGCCCAAGTCTTTAGTTGGCCCTCCTTTGTTCCAACAGTTTCCCACCCTTGATACTCCTGTTCCCACCCCTTGAACTCACCTGGCCCACTATTTTCTGTGGTCTCCAGGTAGCCTCCAGCAATTTCCCACCCTTAATCACTCATTGATGGAGTCTCACCTCATCTGACTCCTGCTGAAGACCCTCCCCAAAGTCCTCCTCTAGACCACCCCTAGATTCCTCCCACAACCTTTCTGCATATATTCTGTATATAGGATACCATCTTCCCTCCATGTGGTGTGAGACCACCATAGAATGACCTAGCACAGACTTACTCTGTGTCAGACATGATCTGGCCCACTTTCTCAATGCAAGTGTTACAGATACATAGGCTCCTTAAGAGTCTTCCCAGTATGACAAACTTTTAAGGAAGTTTTATTAAAGTTTACTTTTCTTTGTCTGAGAGAAGACTTGAGTCAAAATCTTTTGGCAGAACCTGTTTTTTTTTTTGGTATTTTTGGATCTCCAGAGCAACCCTAACCCTCTTTATGAGTAATCTCTTCATTGACATGACTTATCATCAGGAAACATGATTAGCTATTTAATGTTCATGAACACAAAAGGATTATTAGAAAAATGCAGTTTTAACTTATTCTTTCTATGAGAAACTGAAAATGCTTTATTATGTCTCTACACAGAAATTTGTTCTCAAGTCTCAAAAAGCAGAGACCTTATTACAGTTTATGAAGACATTGCAAATTATAGACATTTATTGCTGAGAGGCCTTATCAAAAGAATAAAGACTAGACCTAAGAGCAAGAAATACAACCCAAAAAGCATTAACAACGTGTTGTTGAAAAAGAATAAATCCATGTGGTAGGAGAAACTTCAAGGTCAATTCTCAAATTCATTTAAAAGAAGTTTCTTAACTAATGAAAAAGAAAGATCCAAGATAGTCCGATTTCAAACAAAAGTAATTCAGAAGGCATTAGACTCTACATACTTATATGCCTCCTTTCTTGCCTCTCTATAATACAATAATATACATATATACCACTTTCTAAATCTGTTATTAAATATCATCTCCCTATCTGCATCCATAATATCTCTATCAATAAAACTACTATAGTTTAGGCCCTCATCAGCTTTTACCTTGTCTGTATGAATTGGCAAATTTGCAAGTCACATGAGTCTGGGAGGATTAGCTAATTAAGTGGATGATAAATTCAGTATCCAAAAGGACCTCATAAGCATAGGATAATGGGTCAAATATAGTAAGATGAAATTTAGTAATCATCACTGAAAATTCTAAGCTGTGATTCAAACAACTTCATTAGTATAAAGGAGACATAGATAGACAACAGTTCATATTAAATTTTTTTATGTGCTAACACAGTCTAAGATGCAATATGAGCTGTATGAGCTGCTTTCTTTTTTATCCTCAGTGCTTGGTGTAATGGCTTGCATGTAGTAATATTTAATAAATGCTTGTTAAGTGACTGAATGACTGAGAGACCCAGATAACCATAAGGTTAAAATATAAAAAAAAGAAATTTAATGTCCAGTTATTTTTTGCATTCAATACACAAATATAAACATTTATTCCTCCTCATAGGAAGAACAGTATATGGAAAAATTTTGATTTTTATTTCATTAGATAGACAACTTTCTGAAGCCAGGGGGATGTCAATTCACTCCTTAGCATAATGCCTGACACATAGCAGGGTCTCAATAATTGTTTATTGACTGAGTAACCACTTCACAAAATTTAAAGTTTATATGTTTATAAAAGAGATGGGGTGCTTCTTAGTCATGTTTGCTTCGTTTCCTTTCTTTGCTGTCACAGGAGGGAGAGTGTAGAAGGCTCAGAGATGGTAGGTAGAATGTCTAGGTTCCTAGAGTGAAGATTTTCTGGCATAGAAAAAATAGAAAAATAGAAAAGGAATAGTAAAGGGAGGAAAAAGGAATAGTAAAGGGGAAGAGGGAGCATCTTTTAGTATAAAAATGTCTGTCATAAGGAGGCAAGACCTAGAGAAGCAGAAATTTGATTACTTTTAATATCCCTAGGATGCTTTAGGATAGTGCATCCAGAAGCATATAATTTAGTTCATCACAAAAGTAGCAAAAATTTCACCCTGAGATTGCTATTTCCTTCTATACAAAACCAAGCCCAAGTGTATATTAGAAAGTTCAATTTCAGGGTACAATTAAAATAAGAAAGAATTTAGGAATTTGCAAATAATTCTTTAATTTTCTAATTGCATTCAATTTTCATCAGTCTCACACTAGATTGAAATAATAGGGTTTTGTCCATGGCCAAAACATTTAAAATGGAAACACCCAGGAGGAAGACACTAGGGATTCTCTTCTATAAAAAAGACATGATGTGTTTCCTTAACATGTTGGTTGGGAATAGGCTATTTCTACTGGCTTGACAGCCAGAAATGGTTGTGTTTTTTAAACTATCTAATTGTGAGAGGCTTTTTTTTCTTTTTCCAATGATGTCCAGGTGGGTGAATACCCTGTTCACTGGAAGTCTAAGTTTCATGAACAAAGTGATTATTTTCACAATCCTCCCCACTGCTCCCTTCCTCTTCTCCCCCTCTGCCTTTTAAATCCTGTGGTTATAGATACAGGAGATAGAATCAAGGAACTTGAGCCATGGTAGACATGGAGACAAGATTCTAGAGCAGATATTGGTGCCAGTCCTGCAAGGAACCTGGAGAAAAATAGTTGATTTGGACTTGGAGTTTGTTGGAACTATACTTATTTGTGAACTGATCTAGAAAGGGAACCTAAAACCCTTTTCCTTCCCAGAGACCAATGGGGATGGTGGTGAAAGGAGAGATTATGCCCCCAACTGTTGGATAGAGGAAAGTGTTTTTGTCTGCTCTGAGTCTTTCTTTGAAGTAAATGTTCCTTTGTAAAAGCTATGTGACTATACAATTGTTAAACAGAGCTGAGATACACTGAACACCAGCTTTCCACTAGTAATGAGTAATGGGAAATAAGTCTGTGACAATACCGACTGTGAAAAGCTTTCAAAAGCAGAGGAATTCTATAAATACGATCTTAGAGACAAGAGGGGGCCAATAGAAGTTGCTAAGAAGGGATAAGACCTGTACTTTAGGAATATCACTTTGGCGGCTATATGAAAGATGTATTGGTAAGGACTGGGACTTGGGGTAGAGCAAACAGTTAGGAAGCTATTGCAGTAGTCTAGGCAAGAGGTGATAAGGGTAAGTATTAGTTTGATGCATATGTGAGTAGAAAAAAAAGAATGGATATAAAAGGTGTGGTAGAGGTAGAAAGAACAAGATTTATTTTAAAGAAATAGCATGTTGTTTATTGTAGATTTAGTTTCATGTACAATCATGTTTTATTACATTATATTATGAAAATATTAGTTTTGTTTCATAAAATAAAATAAATATTTGACAAATTATTGGAAATGTGAGGATGATGGTGCTAGAGCTAATAATGACATCATAAGTGATCTGTAATATAATAAATGAGCAATTAATAGTAATAACAATTAGCATTTATATATCACTATGCTAAGCAGCTTATAATTATCTCTTTTGATCCTCACAATAGTCCTAGAATATAGGTATTATTATGCCCATTTTTACAAAAGATGAAACTGAGACAAAAAAGATTTTAAATAACCTCCAGGTTCCACAGCTAGTAAGTGCTTGATACAAGATTTTAGTCTGTCTTCCTGATATAGTTAAATCTCAACAATTTACAGAGGAGGATTTAGAGGCCCAGAGATTAAGTGACTTGCTCAAGATCAGAAAAGTATTAATTGATAAAGTCTAGATCTGAACTAAGGGGCAGCTAGGAGGCACAGGGAAGAGAGCATTGGCTCTGGAGTCAGGAGGACTTGAGCTCAAATCCAGCCTCAGACACTTAACATTTACTAGCCGTGTAAACTTGGGCAGTTCACTTAACCCCAATTGCCCTGCCCTCCCCTCCAAAAAAAAATCTGAACTCAATTCCATTGACTACAAATCTCGTATTTTTTAAAATATAGTGCCATATTATTTTCTAAGTGGAAAGGAGAGTTGAGCATCATTCTTAGTTTGTCAGTCTGGAAAACTAGACATAAGGTATTGAATTCAACCAAAAACTTTTTAAAAGTTTGGAAAACTGGTGGACTTTGTAAAGAATTTAGTTAGTTCTATTTTTGACATTCAGTTTTATATAGCAGATGGATATACAGTTCAAAATAGTCAGAGTATAGAAATACAGTTTAAAAAAGAGATTAGTTCTGGATCTTTAGCTATGGGAGTCATATGCATATGACTCATTATTAAGTTAATGGTATATGATGAGACCACCACGAGAGAATTTCTTTAGAGAAGTGAATATAGCTCAGGAAAGAGCCTTGTGGTACATCCATAGCTAGGGATTAAAACATGGATGTTAATCCAGCAAAGGAAACTGAGGAGCAGTTAAACAGGTTGGAATAGAATATACAAAGAACAGTGCCAGGAGTGTACAGGGGCAGCAAGAAGGGAGAGTCCAGAAGGAGGCGGTGTTTAGTTTTGTCAAATACTGCAAAGAAGTAAAAAATAGTGAATGAAGAAAAGCTCTCAGTTTTGGCAAACAGATGATTTGTAACGTTGGAGAGATTTGGTTTTGTTCAGTGTTCCATTGATGGAGTCAAGAATGTGAAACATAGAGACATAAAACAGATATATTACCTGGGCACTGAAACAAAATTTCCTTATTATAAGTTGTATCAGCAAGCAGCCTAGCATACCTAGGGCAGCTGCTAGCACAGATTCTTAGATCTGCTTTTCCAAAGGAAAGCAACTCAAAATGGGTTAACAATCTTTATTTAATCAAACAAACATATCATTTACATAGTTTAGGGGAAAAAGTCAGCACCCTGAACTCCAGATAATACAAAGCCAAGTTACAAGCACAATTTACAAGCAGACCAAGAAAAAGATCAGCAAATGGGCTTCCAACCATGGGACGATCACATCCATTATCTATTCAGGTTACCAGAGAGGGAAGCATCAACATTTGAGTTTTTCAAAGCTAGGGGGCTCAATGGCTTCCCAGAGTCTCATCTGTCCAAATCATACACCTCTTATCAAATGAGCCCCAAAGAAAACCTCACATCAGGGCATATATATATATATATATATATAGGCTTCTCCTGGGGCAGAGAATGTCACAGCCCTCTTGACCCACTGCCCAATTACAAAGTAACAAGGTGTGGCCATTCCCAAAAAACAAACCTCCTGCCACAGGCTCCATGTGACCACATTCAGCCTATTGGGGACAGAATATACTTTCAAATCAGGGCACATTCTCAGAGCCGCTTAAGCCTATCAAAGGGTTTAAGGGCAGGAAAGATCTTCAGATTTTCATTACATAAGTATAAAGTGTGACTATCAAATTATTATAAATTTTTAAAGATGAGCATATACAACCTTGTACAAGCAAAAGAGGGTTGCCCTTCAAAATCATTATTCTGGGATACTCTAAACTTTCCAGAAAACGATCCTCAGAAAATTTTTGGAGCACCCCATTTACAGCTATATACTGATTCTGATTTTATGAATCCCATTAGCATATAATATTCATACCTTTATTGACAGGTTGCTTTTTTTTTCTTTTTTGAGTCTCAAATTATATTAAACAGTTCAAGCATCAGCTTTATTTAGCAGTTTAGTCTTTGAAAGGGGTATGGTTGTTGTTTTTTGCTATTTAAAAAAAGTGAAATCCATCTTAAATGTATAAAGATTTGCCCCCTTCAAGGATAAACTAAAGGAGGAGTTCTAAATCTGGGACCAGCAGACTGCTAAGTGATCCATGGATAGATTTCAGTGTGTCTGTATTTTGATGGTAAATTTTTAATTCCATCTTAATTTCAGTATACTTGATTTCTTTTTTAAATCTATGTTTAATTTGTGCATTTAGAAACATCATTCTGAAGAGTCTATAGACTTCACTAGACTGTCTAAAGTTCCAGGATACACAAATTCATTAAGAAACACTAGGACTAGAAAGGACATACTGCAAACTTTGAAGTAAACTTAAAGAGATGTGTTCACAAATATTTGGAACAATTCCAGTAAGGCTGAATCAAATACACATCTTTTTCAGTGAGACCTCTGATGGAGATGTTAGACCTATATTACATTTATGTAGTCCACTGGAGTAAGCAAGACCCCTTGTGGTGCAAGACAACTTCAGGAAGGAAGGTGGCAGAGCAGGAAACAGGGGTGACCAAAATGGGAAATGAAAAGTAATAAAGTTTGAGGAGGTTTGTGGTAATGAGAAGAATGTGAGCCCATAGAAACCTGCATGAAAAAATAATTCTGCTGAAAGACTGCATTGAGTTATCCTCCAATGGTTTCTAGTTTTTGTAAAATAAAGGTATTTCAAATTAAAATGAAATCTATGACAATCTGTGACACAAACATGTTAATACATGAACACAGGAAAAAAGTTTTATGGTATTCCAGTAATGTTTTAGTATTTCAGTATTACTAATGACAAGTTTACAGAGAGAGTATAATTTGTGAAAAATAAAAAAGGTCATTTCTTTTTAGCTAGCAAGTTTCATTCCTTTATCCCAATGTAACATGTATCTATACGTCCATATACATGTAACTTCTTTGTGGGGATGAGCAATAAAATAAAAAAGTTAAAATCAAGACAATAATCTCAGTACAAATATAAAGGTGTACATTTGGAATGCATTAAGATATTCTCTTTGTCAAATTATATGTTCTAGTAGACTTTTACATAGCTGAAAATCAGATCTTGCGGAAAAATATTTTCATAACATAGTTCTAGTGTGATAAGCATATATATGGAATAACTTTCCTTTAAGTGTTTTGCAGTGGTTAAACCATTATAGTTCAATGCATTTACTTTAAGAAAGTGTCTGGGAGGGTCATGTTACTGTAGTACAATATGGTGTCTTACAAACATTATGTGATCAGGCACAGAGGAGCCTAACGGCTTCAGATTATAGACTGTCAAGATTTTAGCAGGGGAAGTCCATTTAAATCTAGACATTCAAACCTTAGTGCATTTTGTGACTTGAGCATTTAGTTGATGTTGCCTAAGTCATCGCATTGGTGTTTTATGCATGAAACAGCTAACTTTGTCATAAGTTATGATGCAAGAATGCTTGCCAATTTAGCCATCTGGAATTCACATGGCTATTTTTAGTGAAAATTCATCTAAGTTTTTAGTTTGGCCAATGCAATTGGCAGTTTTCTTCTGCTGCTTGAAAGGAAATGTCTATGGTCCTCACTACAGATTCTTTCTCCCCTTCATTTAATTACTAGAAATAGAGCCTGGGGTAGAGTAGATATTAGATTATTTAATAGAGCAAGTATAAGACTTTATTAATTATCAAATGACTTGACATTTAAGAGACTCAACTTTAAGCATCTGGCTTCTTTATCACATTCCTGCAAAGATCATTTCATAATTAATATATTCTCTCTGATAGCTTCAAAATGCCCATTATTTTGTTTTATTTCCCTTCCCTCATTTTTTTTCCAGTGAATCACTTTATTCACAAATTTTTCCATAAAGGAAAATAAATTTAGAGGAAAC
>JAQQSW010008759.1:0-13393 GCA_028646575.1 Pseudocheirus occidentalis
AGCATAAACTCCTGGAAATGACACAGACAGGATATTAATTTAGCATGCCAAAAGCCAAATAAATAGAATAGTAGTAGAATAAGACAGCCTTCTCTGGCCCATGGACAGAAAAGGAATCCCCCTCAATCTTTCCAAATAAGGCCTATGGTCCAAGTGGCAGGTTCAGCTTCAGGAAGGGGTCTGAAGGACAAATCTTCTCCCCCTACTCCTCTAAGCCAAGGGAATCCCTCTCTACCTAGGTGGTCTAGGTCTCTTGCATTTAAGCACAAGAGGTCGACTATTTTGCACAAACTACTGCCCTGAAACTAAACACCCTCTGGAAGAAAAAGCCCAGTGACCACTGCTTCAGGGAGGCCTACCTCCCAGCATGGTAGCAAAGAATTTCCTTTGCTCTGTGAAACTCAAGGCAAACTCTTCTCGCTGGCTCTAAAAGGAATTCTTCTTCCCTTGTCAAAGGACTGAACAGTGATATGACCTCCCTGGCTAAACAAGAATAAGTCCCAAAGCTAGGTGTACCAGAGGAAAAGAAGGGGCGGAGTTGGAGAAATCCTCAAGGATAAAAGGCTATGTTAAGAAGTTTGAGCAATTCATAAGCTTTTTGAAAAAACATTTGACATTCCCATTTTCAGGTAGTCAAGGCCACAATAAACACCAATAAGAAAGTTAATCTATTCCCAGTGTTTAAGTAAATGATCTACCTGGATTAGACTCAGGTTGACAGCAAAACCAAAGGAGAAAAAGACCTTCACCCATTCCAATAAATAAGCTCTTCCCAGAATAAATCTATTTTTTTTTCTTTTCAGAATAAATCTAAAGTCAGTCTGTGGGCAGAGAGAGGAAGAGCTGGATGACGTTTTCAACCACAAAGAGACTTCTGTCCTTTTGTCCACATTATGCTCCAAACAAAGGCTGGTTTGTAGAGCAGACATTCCCCACTTCCTCAGTCAGAGAGAAAAGAGGCTGCATTAGGTTCCCCCTTGAGGGACTGATTCCCACCTTTCAAGCAACAAGCATTTATTAAACACCAGCTATGAACCAAGCACTCTGCAAACAATTATGTAAAAACAAGTTATTTATCAGATAAGCTGAAGATAATCACAACAGGGAAGGTATCAGTGTTAAGGAGGATCAGGAAAATTTCTCAGGAGATGAAATTTTAGCTAAAGCATGAAAAAATCCAGTCAAGGTAGAAGGCAGAGATGAAGAGAAAAGGAACTGAAGACATGGTAGACAGTCAGTGAAAATGTGGGGTCCAGAGATGGAATATCCTGTTTGAGGAATGGCGAGGATGTCAGTGAACTGGACAACAAAGTACCAGGGTAGAAGGGCGGCAAGGTTAAGGTGTGAGAAGACTGTACAGGGAAGAAGGGGTCAGGTTATAAAAGGCTTTGATTGACAAAGGATTTGATATTTGATCTTGAGATAATGGGAAGCTACTGAAATTTTATGAATGGAGGAAAGATCATGATCAGACCTGCATTTCAGTACAATCAATTTGAGAGCTGCATGGAGGATGGACTGGAGCTGGAAGATACCTGAGGCAGAGAGACCAGCCAGAAGACAACAAACGGTCTAGGGCAACAGTCCAAATGTGAAGTGATGAGGGCTTTAACCAGGGTGGTAGCAATGTCAGAGGAGAGAAAGTGGTTGTATATAAAAGATTTTATGAAAGATAGAAAGGACAGGATCTGGTAATAGATTGGATATAGGAGGGGAGAGAGAGTGAAGCCTCAAGGATGACTTGATATAAGTTATTTCCTTTGTAATACTTTGGCATTTTATTTTATGCAGTTAAAAATAATGGTCTTGGGGCAGCTAGGTGACACAGTGAATAGAACACCAGTCCTGGAGTCAGGAGGACCTGAGTTCAAATCCAGCCTCAGACACTTGACACTTAACCAGTTGTGTTACCTTGGGCAAGTCACTTAACTCCAATTGCCTTGTCTTTCCCCCTCTAAAAAGTTTTTTAAAAATAGTCTAAGAAGGGGTCCATAGGCTTCAGACTGCCAAAGAGATCCATGACATTAAAAAAAAAAAATTAAGAGCACCTGCTCTAAAGTTTCAGATGAACTGGAACCATAGCAGTTTCTACCTAGAACTACAGTCCATCCTCAAGTTCTCAAAGGGTCTCCCTGACCCATCTGCTCTTCTGGAGCCCATCAACCCTGCTACAGCTGCTGCATCACAGACCAGAGTATTACAGGTCCCAGCAAGCACTTAGTAGATTCCACTCAGATGTCTCTCAAGCATAGCAGGTTCTCACATATCACAACTCAAGGGCAAGAGTGGTTAATAACATTTCTCTTAGTTGAAATTAGTTGAAGATAGCCTTAGGGCTCCTGGCAAATCATCAGTGTTTCCCCATTGGCTTTTCCCAGCTGGAACCTGCCCCATCTACTATTTCAGAATTAGCCTCATAAAACCACCTGATCAAACAAGTGCTCTCTTGTAGCATTTCCTCCAGCAAATAGGAGCTGTGAAATAACTTCTAAGTCTATCTCAGAGAAGTTGCCTTTGGGAGAATGTTGGAGAAAGGGAGGAAAAACAAAAGAGACCTATTATCTTCTGGACTTCTAGGCATCTGCATATACTTGGTATATGGGTAGGTAGAACCACGAAAATCTTCCTTGTTTCTGAGTGGTAGAGATTATTAATTGCTCCAGACACACAATAAGAGATTTATATATGCTTTGCTAGTTGATGTAAAAGGGTTCAAACAAAAAGGGAAATCTAGTGTAACAAGAAAACATTTTGATAGAAGAGTTGAGACACCTGGACTCTAGTCAGTCCACCTCTCTGGGTTTTGTTTTCCTCACTGTAAAATGAAGATTTTCCATACTAGATAAATTCTGAAGTCCCTTCCTGCCCTAAAGTTCCATGACTCAAATGTCATGTGTATACCAACCTTCTGATAAATTATTTTACAACTTTACTAGAGAATATCTGAGCACATTTCCCCCTTTCTTCCTTGAAGGATCTTGTCAGAACCAGAGAAGTCATAATTCCAATTCAAAATCTAGTTTTCAAGTCTGAAGCCAGAACACACTGTCTCTGAGTCTTAGTTCTGTGTGCAAAGTTACCCATTGAAACAAGTTTTAAATGGGAACTCATTTTAAATGGGCCACCCTACATAAAAAGTTTGGAAAATCAGAGGAGAAAATATTTCTTCACTTAAGAAGTCCTCAAGACAAACGAGAAGTCTTGTAGGATACCACTTAAAATACACTATTTACTTCTGTAATAAAAAACTGTTTAGTAAATGTCTGAGGACAGCCCTTGCAGGTCCTATTAGCATCATGATGTAATGCCTGAAAGCTGCAGGGTTTTACAAGTCAAAGCACAAGCCCAGATGGGGTCTGTCCTCTTTTGGTCACTCAAAGTTGCCTCTTCTAAAATGAGTTCTCTCAGGTTAACCAGGGAATTCCGGGACCCTAACTGAGGAAGTGATAGGCAGGCTAAACTGCCAGAATTTTTAAGTCACACAGGAAATGGTGTTCTCTTAACTGGAAATAAATCTGTCAGCAGGAAGGCCCAGGGCTAGCTGTACTGAACAACCTTTGGAAGTTCTTATTAAAAAATATAAATTAAAGCCCAACATATTCATTTCATTGCCTACATCTGTTAGCTATTTTGACTCCATTATTAATACTATAACCCAGAGTCCAAATTCAGAAAAGATTAATTCCTGTTCTGCTGATACCACAATGGAATAAGGGCCTAGGGATCATCTGGGATGCCTAGTTACAAACTTTTGCTCTCAAACACATGGTCAATATAATGATAAGGCCTCAACTGGAGGAAACCAATGATTAAAAAAACCCAGTTAGAAGTTCAAAATTGGTTATATATAGAAGGTTCAGACTAAATTGGAAGAACCATGGTGACACTTTTGACTCCTCCTAATTCATGTCCCTTGTCTCAAAGTCCCTCCCCCACTCCACTCTATCTTCCACAAAGCAGCCAAATTGATTTTCCTTAAGTGTACATCTGACAAAAACATTCTCCTGTTCAATAACCTCCACTGGCTTCCCCACTGCCTTCAAGATAAAACATAAATTCCTCTGGTTTGGCTTTTAAAGCCCTTCACAACTGACCCAACCTATCCTTTTTAAATTTCCTGCACTCTATGGCCCAGCCTAGACTTCTCTCTGTTCTCCTCTGGGCCTTTGTACAGGCTATCCATAATGCCTAGAATGCATTCCCTCTCCATTTAGGCCCCACAGAATCATTCTCCTTTTAAAACCTAATTCAAGTACCACCACTTACATAAATCCTTTCTTGATGCCACCAACTGACAAAACTCTCCCTCACTATATCTTGTATTTATTTTATATTTATTCTGTATTATTTTTCTATATATACTAAGATTTATCCCTACATGTGTATATATGTATACATATGTATATACATATATGTGTGTTTATACATACATATATACATATCTATATCTATCTATTCATCTATCTATCTATCTATCTATCTATCTATCTATCTACCTCTCACACAAATAGATGCATATGTTGTCTCTTTTGGTAGAATGTAAGCTCCTGGAAGGGAGAAAAAAGAACAAAGTAAAAAGTGACAGAGGAAAGAACAAAAGAAAACTTAGAAGGAAGGAAAGATGGACAGCTCTGAACACAATGTATGGTAATTATTACATAGACTTTCTTAAAATGGAAATTTATTGCTGTATATTTTTAATCCTCTCTTACAAATCTGGTGTACATATGACAATGATTTTTTCTTTTCTTATTTTGTATTTAAGTTTGCTTCTTTTTTCTTACTGTATATTTAAATTTAAAATAAATTTAAATTTTTTCTTAAAAGAATGTAAGCTCCTTGAAAGCAGGCGACTTTTTCATTTTTCTGACATTGTATTCCCACTATCATCCTCATTCTCCCAGTAAAGTTTCAGTTTCTCCCTATTCCTGACACCTATAAATATATCTATGTCTTCCCTTATCTTTAAAAATAAAAAAATAAAAAAACACCTCACTATCCCAATTAGCTTTTGTTCCGTATCTCCTCCCTTTCACGGCTAAACTTCTTGAGAAGACCATCTACTTGAGATACTTCTACTTTCTTTCCTCTCACTCTCTTTCTAAACATTCTGCATATCATTAAACTTAAATTGCTCTTTCCAGAGTTACCAATGATATCTTGGTTGCCAAATCTAATAGCCTTGACCTCTCTATAGCTTTTTTAACAGTCTTTTTCCTGAATATTCTTCTTTAGGTTTTCATAACACTGCTCCCTCTGGGTTCTCTTTTCAGTCTCCTCTCGTAGATCCTCATCTAGGTCATGCCTACTAATTATAGGTATCCCCTAAAGCTCTGTTCTGGGCCTACTTCTCTTCTCCCTCTATACTGTTTTCACTTATTAATCTTAGCCCCTATGAATTCAATTATCACTTCCATGCAGATGATTGTCAGATCTATTTATCCATCCCTAACCTCCAGTCTTAAATCATCAGTTGTCTTTGGATGTCTAGACCTGGATTGCCCCATACACATCTCAAACTCAGCATATTCAAAACAGAACTTATTATCCCCCAAAACTCTCCTCTCTTCTGAATTCCCCTAGTGTTAAGGGCACCACCATCCTCACAATCACCCAGCCTCACCTCTTATTCCCATGGGGTGGGAGACAGCAACCTCTGTCTCCCACCCCATCTCCCCAGGACTGAGCAGAGCCCACCTCTAATGTAAAGCTCAAAGTGAAAAAATAGGCTGGGAAAATGGGCAAATAACAACAAAATAAGCTTACCATAAAAATCACAATCACACATCCTCACATTGTATCATGAGGATGATACAATATAGGTATCATCCTCAAGCCCTTACTTGAACTTTTTCCATATATCCAATTTCGTTTCAAATTTTGTCATTTCTACCTTTTATCTATCAATCTTTTCCTCCATTCATACATCCATTAGCTTGGTGTGGGTCACTATCAACTCATGCCTGAATTACTATTATTATAGTGTACTGACAGCCTTCTGATTATCTCCCAGCCTTACATCTCTCTCCTCTCAAATCCATCCTCTACTCTTCTGCAAAAGTGTCCTAAATATGAGATTCTCTACTCAATAAACTTCAATGACCCCCGAATCAAATATAAAAATGTTGTTTGGCATTTAAAATCCTTCACAACCTGGCCTCTTCCTACCTTCCCACAATATTCTTAACACTTTGCTTATACCTTCTTTCATTTCCTCTATGATCCAGTGACAATGACCTCCTATCCTATCCCCTGTACATAACAATATCTAGACTCTGTGGTTCTCAATCCTACTTGGAATATTTTTCCTCTTCACTTCCACTTCCTGTGTTCCTTAGCTTCCTTCTAGATCCAGCTCAAACTCCATTTTCTACAAGAGATCTTGCTCCATACTGGGACCCCCAACCCTCTTCCCACTGAGATTATCTTCCATTTACATGACATATATATTGTCTGAACAATTTTTTTTTTTTGCACATTGTCTCCAGTGGAACAAGTTACTTGAGGGAAAGGATCATGTATGTATTTGTTTCTTTGTATCCCCAGAGCTTAGCACAGAACCTGGAACATAGTAAGCATTTAATAAATGTCTACTGACTGACTTGCTTGTTGACTAATTGACTGACACTTACAAATCTCTCATTATAAAGCAGCAACAGTAACAGAACCAAGTCAGCTGCATAAAGGGAGCATTCTAGCAAAACTCTCCCAAAATTTCCCTCTACTTTAAAATGAAAAAAAAAAACAAACCCTTTAAAATAATGTGATTTGAAAATCAAAATTTAAAGCAACATAAACAACAAAAAGTTGGAGTTAGACATTTTTCTAGCCCAAACAATTCAGGAGATTGAAATCTATAGAACTGAAGTGGGAGCTGCTCAGAAATGCAGCAACATTAGCTATGGGCTTTGGAGGGAGTGGCAGCAGCAATAGTAGTAGTTTTCAGAAGCTCTCACTGCCCAGAGACAAAAAGAGAACCGAACACTTGGTCAAAAAGAGATTCCAAAGAATCTGGACCCCTGTGCTAGCACTGGTTGTAGGAATGGGTGTCATTTGGCAGTACTCCATTGCCCATTACTAAGATCCAAGTTGCAAGCAGAGGGAGGAAAGGAGGTGCAGTCAAGAGACGGCAGGGACCTTAACCTGGTAAGGACCAGAGAGTTATGATCATACCTCTCTCCCTGAATCACACCACCATGGAAGTATCAAAAACTTACAAGCCTTCAGAACTAGCTGTGAAAAGTCTGAAACTTGGGACAGCAACTCCTGTCTCCCACTCCATCTCCCCAAGGACTCAGCAGAGCCCACCTCTAACGTAAAAGCTCAAAGTGAAAAACTAGACTGGGAAAATGAGCAAATAACAAAAGAAGCTTACCATAAAAAGCCACTATGGTGACAGGTAAGTTCAAGACACAAACACAAGACAGCTATGTGAAAACATTTATAAGCAAAGCCTTAAAGAAAAAATGCACACAACACAGTTTCACAATGCACAATGTTGGACCAACAAGAATTCCTAGAAGAGCTAAAGAAAGAGGTTTTTTAAAAAGAGAAAAAAAAGTAATTTTAAAAATCAAATACGACAAGGAGAGGAAAAACTAGGAAAAGAAATGAGAGAAATAAAAGAAAATTATAAAGAGAGAATTAATAGCTTGAGGCACAAAAAAATACTGAAAAAATAACTCCTTAAAAGAAATCAGAATTGGCCAAATGGAGAAAGAGATACAAAACCTCACTGAAGAAAATAATTCCTTAAAAATTAAGAGTTGGTCAAATAGAAGTTAATGACTCCATGAGAATAAAGTCAAAAGAATAAAAAAAAAAAAAGAAAAAATGTGAGATACTTCATTAGAAAAACAACTAACTTGGAAAATAAATCAAGGAAAGATCATTTAAGAACTGTTGAACCATCTGAAAGACATGATTTTAAAAACAATTTTAATTAACAAAAAAAGAGCTCAGATGTGGTATTTCAAGAAATTATAAATTATAATAAGATATCTTGGATCCAGAAAGCAAAACGGAAATGGAAAGAATTCACTGAACACCTGAAAGAGAACCAAAAAGGAAAACTACCAGGAATATTATAGTCAAATGCCAGAGCTCCCAGGTCAAAGACAAAATACTTCAAGCAGCCAGAATGAAACAAGTCAAATACTGAGCAGCCACGGTAAGGACCATACAAGATTTAGCCCACCACTAAAAAGACGCAGAGGGCTTAGACTATGGTAATCAAGAAAACAAAGGAGCGAGGCTTATAACCAAGAAAAACCTACCCAGTAAAACAGTATAATCCTTTAGGGGAAAAAATAGGTATTTAATGAAATAAAGGATTTCCAAGCATTCCTGATGAAATGATCAAAGTAGTAGCAACCAAAAGGATAAGACTAAATCCATTTCAGCTTCCCTTCCCCCCCAGGTTACCACTATGCAGTAGAGGTTGGGATAAAGACTAACATCAAGTGATACTCGTTAACATTTCCATCACTTTAAGTTTTGCAAAGCACTTTATATGTCATCTCATTTGATCCTCACAACCCTAGGAGTTAGATGCTGTTATCATCTCCTTGCTATAGATGAATCAACTGACACAGAGAAGTTAAGTGACTTACCCAGTATCACACAGCTATTCAAATGTCAAAGGCTGGATTCAAGGCCAGCACCCTATGAACCTAGCTGTTTCTACTCTGCCCATGCTTCTCTTCTCTGTCCTCTCAGATTGCCAACTCCTTTTTAGGCAACATCCCAAATTCAACATATCCAAAACAAAACTCACCATCTTCCCTCCTATACCTTCCTCCACATTTTCCTATTTCTTAGAGCAGTGAGGTGGCACAGTGAATAGAGCACCGGCCCTGGAATAAGGAGGACTTGACTTCAAATCCCGTCCTTGACACACTTACTAGCTGTGTGACTTTCAGCAAGTCACTTACCCCCAATTTCCTTGTCTTCCCCTCTCCAAAAATTTTTTTTCCTCTATTTCCAATGAAGGCATTTCTATCCTTCCAGTCACCCAAGTTCAAAATCTTAAGACTCAGCTAGGACTCTTTCCCTCTCACACGTATTAGAAACCACCATGTGAGCCCTGGAGAGTGGAGCCCATCAGAAACTTTCAGGACCTTCTCCTCAACCATCCTAACCCATTCTGAGCCCACCTAGAGGGTGACCCTGACACTAGAACCACCTTTCCCCTAATGGCTCCAACTTTGACCCCTGAATACCCAGATCTCACCAGGATTTCCCCTTCCCAACAGTGCAACCTAAAGACTCTGGACTCTGCCATTCACCTTGTCTAATGTACCCTAAGGTACATCTCTAACTTACTGGGTTGCCTTCCCATCAGTTTTGTAGCTGAACTTTTCTCTATGTGTTATCTCTTCAATTAGAATACAAACTCTTTAAGTACAGAAGCTGTCTTAATTTCTATGGATATTTCTAGAGCTTATTAGAGAGTATAGTATAAGAGCACAGTAGAAGAGCTTAATAAATGATTTTTCTATTCCATTCTTAGATCCCACTGTCTCAATTCCCATATCCAATCAGTTGCAAAGATTTCACTTACACAATATATTTCTTTTATTTTTTAAATTTTTTTGGAGGGCAGTTGGGGTTAAGTGACTTGCCCAAGGTCACATGGCTAGTTTTTGTGTTAAGTGTCTGAGGCCGAATCTGAACTCAGGTTTTCCTGACTCCAAGGCTGGTGCTCTACTCACTGTGACACCTAGCTGCCCCCCACAATATATTTCTTATCAATCCCCAATCCAACCTACAACTTTCACCCAAAGATTTCTATCCTATTGCTCATCATTATCCCCCTGTTCTTTTTATTTCTCACATGAACGTACTCCTTTGGATTTCTCCTTCATGTCCCCAGGAGCCTCATCATCCTAGAAGATCACATCAGCCCTGATACTTACACCTCATCAGTACCTTCTACCCCTAGTGCCCCTTACTGGAAGGCAGGGAAAACTGCTCCTCCCAGAGCCTCTATTTAAGGAGGACACCCAGGTCAGTGACTGGAAGGATAGAAATACCCTCTCTGGAAATAGGAAAATGTGGAGGAAGGTTTAGGAGGGAAGATAGTGAGTTTTGTTCTGGCTGTGTTGAGTCTGGGATGCTGATGGGGCATTCAGGCAGAGATGGCTAGAATGGAGTTGGTGAGGAGAGAAGAGGGGAAGGGAGGAGAAAAGACAACGGGCTGAGTAAAAGCAGCCAGGTTCATAGAGTGCTGGACCTGAATCCAGCCCCTGACACTTCATTTTCTACCTGGTTGCACTTCTCCATCATGTCCATTTACTCCCCTTCCCCTGCCCTGTGCCAGGTACTTAGGTACTACTCTTTTCCTCCCCAGCTTCTTTTTGTGTATTGTCTTTCCCCATTAGATTGTAAGCTTCTTGAGGGAAAGGATTACCTTTCCTTTTTGTATTTGTATCCCCCAGCACTTAACACAGTGCCTAGAACAAAGTAGATGCTTGATAAATGTATACTGATTGACACAAGCAAATAGGAAAGACAAGAAAATAGGTAAAGTAGGGGGCAGCTAAGTGGCACAGTGAATAGAGCACAGCCCTGGAGTCAGGAAGACCTGAGTTCAAATCCCAGCCTCAGACACTTAACACTTACTAGCTGTGTGACCTTGGGCAATTCACTTAACCCCAACTGCCCTGCCCTCCCCCCTCCAAAAAAAGAGGGGAAAAAAGCTTTAAAAAAAAGAAAATAGGTAAAGTAGTTCTAAAGTGTGGTCTTGGCAGAAAACAAACACTCTCTAGTCATCTAGCACAGAGTACCTATTCAAAAAACTCATGAGATCCCTGGTACCACATGAGATCCCTGGTACCAGAGCACAGACACAAAGGGTTCCCAAAAAAAAATGCTTATAGCATTTTATAGCTCAACTTCATGCCACTTCAACAAAGCTTTACAGGTGCTAACTCCACAAGACAATGTCAGTGCTGCTTTGGCTAAACTGAGCCTCAGAAAACAGGACACAAGTTTAAGCCAAAGGCTAAGAAAGAAGTTAATGGGTAGGTGATCACATACTCACTCGTGGACTCTGTTGTCGCCATATAAATCACTCAGTCCAAAGCTAACGTAGTGCCAATGTTCAGGGACATTTGCACCTGGACTTCCCAAGTTCCTGTACATGCTAACGTAGTCCAAGGGATCTGGTCCACCCAACCTGCAAGACACAGAGGGGATAAAAGTCAATGAAAACTGGACAATTAAATAAAGCAAAAGAAAGGACATACTTTGCAGCCAGAAAAGCCAGACTTCTCATCAAACCCTGACCTTCACTTCATTCGTCTCCTTTGCTTTTACTCTTGCTACTACACAGAGGAAAATACATAATCAAGTCAATGGGTTCTACTACAAATTTTTGCTATCTGATTCTCATCTAGGCCCTCACTGCACTCCTCCCTAGCTGACTATCCTATTTAACACAGGAACTATTTCAAACTTTCTTTTCTCTCCTCTCATCTCCCAGACCAACTTCTTCTTTCCCTATCCTATCAGTTAAGGACTTTACCTCACAACTTACCAAGAAACTGAGGCTATGTGAGGTCCCTCTTTAAGCATCTAAGTGGAGCAACACATAGAATATCAGGACTTAAGTCAAAAAGACTCATCATCTTCCTTTATAATATAATTTAAGATCTTTATGACTAGGTTACCTTCTCTAGCATTTCTTTTCATTAGTTCCCTGGATATTCTGGACCTTTTGTTCTTCCAGATGAAATGTTATTTTTTCTAGTGCTATAAAATAATTTTTGGTAGTTTGACCGCCATGGCACTTAATAAGTAAATTAACAGGCAGAATTGTCATTTTTATTACCTTAGCTTGGTCTACTCACGAGGAACTGAAGTTTTTTCAATTATTTAGATCTGATTTTATTTGTGTGAAAAATGTTTTGTAATTGTGTACATATAGTTCCTGAGTTTGTTTTGGCAGGTAGACTCCCAAAGATTTTATGTCTACAGTAACTTTAAATGGAATTTCTCTTTCTATCTCTTGCTGCTGGGTTTTGTCAGTAATACAGAAAACTGCTGATGATTTCTGTGGGGTTTTTTTATATCCTGTAATTTTGCTAAAGTTGTTTATTATTTCAAGCAGTTTTTTACTTGATTCTCTCGGATTCTCTAAGTATATCACCAAATCACCTGCAAAGAGTGATAACTTTGTTTCTTTTTTGCCCATTCTAATTAATTAACTAATTCTAATAATTAATTCCTTTAATTTCTTTGTTGTCTTTTATTGCTAAAGCTAATGTTTCTAGTGCCATATGAATAACACTAGTGATAATGGACATTCTTGTTTCATACCCCCTCCCCCCATCATACTGGAAATGCTTCTAGCTTATCCTCATTACATATAAGACTTGCTGAAGGTTTTAGGTAGATGCCATTTATCATTTTAAGGAAGATTCCATTTATTCCTATGCTCTCCGGTGTTTTTAATAGGAATGGGTGCTGTATTTTGTCAAAAGATTTTTCTGCATTTATGGAAATAATCATATGAAACGGTTTCTGCTAGTTTTATTGTTTATATGATCAATGATACTGATGGTTTTCCTAATACTGAACCATCCTTGCAATCCTGGAATAAATCCTACCTGATCAAAATGTATTATTCTTGCAATAAGTTGCTGTAGTCTTTTTGCTAATATTTTATTTAAAATCTTTGCATCTATATTCATGAGGGAGATTGGTCTATAATTTTCTTTCTGTTTTGTCTCTCCCTGATTCAGTTATCAGTATCATATTTGTGTCATAAAAAGAATTTGGTAGGACTTCTTCTTCACCTATTTTCCCAAATAGTTTGTAGAATATTGGGATCAATTGATCTTTAAATGTTTGACAGAATTCACTAGTAAATCCATCTGGCCCTAGAGATTTTTTCCTAGGGAGTTCACTCATAGCTTGTTCAATTTCTTTTTACTGATATGAGGTTATTTAAGTAATTTATTTCCTCTTCAGTTAATCTGGGCAACTTATATTTTTGTAAATATTCATCCATTTCACTACGATTGTCAAATTTATGTGCATACAACTAGGCAAAATAATTCCTAATTACTGTTTTAATTTCCTCTTCATTGGAGGTATTCACCCTTTTCATTTTTGATACTCAAAATTTGGTTTTCTTCTTTTTTTATCATATTGACTAAAGGTCTATCAATTTTATTGTTTTTTTCATAAAATCAGCTCTTAGTTTTATTTATAAGTTCAATAGTTTTCTTAATTTCAATTTTATTAATTTCTCCTTTGGTTTTCATTATTTCTAATTTAGTATTTAATTGGGGATTTTCAATTTGTTCTCTTCTAGCTTTTTCAATTATATGCCCAATTCACTGACCTCCATTTTCTCTAATTTATTCATATATGCATTCAGGGATAT
>JAQQSW010008760.1:0-13393 GCA_028646575.1 Pseudocheirus occidentalis
CTTCTCTTATTTGGTTTTCAAAGTCCTTTTTCAGTTGATGTATAGCTAGTAGGCATTCTTCCAGTGTCTTGGAAGTATTTGGTGAGGGAGTTTTGACTGAGCTGTCTTCCTCCGGCTCCATGCTTTGGTCTTTTTTGTTCTTAAAAAAGGATTCTAGAGTTTTACTGCTCTTCCTAGCTTGCTTCCTTTTCCTCATGTCGGCCAGTCTATTAATTGCTTGGTTTTTTAGCTCTGTGGAACTCTGCTTCCTGGAGGGGGAAAGCTCTGTCCCAAATCGCTGGGGCCCTCACATCTGCCAGGGCTCTTAGTGGGGTGCTGCATCCCCACCTCCCAGCTTTGGCTCACTGAAAGCACACCCCAGGACCACCACTCAAGACCACGATCCAGATCCAGGCCACTCAACTCAAGAGCGCTTGGCCCTGATGGATCGCGTCAGCCCCCCTGCTATCTGGAGGCGGAGGGCTCTGAAGCAGCCCAGTGGAAGCCGCTGCGGCTCTCAGACGGTCCTGCTGGTACAGCCACCTCCCACTGCTTCCTTGCCCTGGCAGCAGTTTGGCCGGACCTGCTCTTCTCCTCCCGAGTTAGCAAAATCCACTGACCTTTCTCTTAGCCTTTTTTTCTTCTGGCCTGATAGATATGGTAGTTGTGCCTCCAGTGCAGCAAATCTGCTCTCCTATAGCCACGGTTCCCTGCCTGATGCCCCAGGGCTTGACCTGGCCAGGGTTTCAGCTGAGGGTCCCAGACTGCTGGGAAGAGCCCCGCCTGCTGCACTGCCTGTAGCAACAGATGTGCTTTCTGTCTTGTGGAGAGTTTTGGAGCTTGAAAATCTGTTTAGCGTCCCATTTTATGAGTTTTTTAGCATGTTTGTGTGGGAGCTGTGGTGCTTTGCTGCTTCTATGCCACCATCTTGGCTCCACCCTGATCTCTAATGGAATTTTAACACAAATGGAAAGTTTGAGCTGAAAGTCAGTTGGTAAAGTATCATGGTACTAAGGGTAACATTGCAAAGCATATGGTGATACCTCTTTTGTAATGCCATTTGTACTGACAAAATCACATCAGTTTCTGATATTGGATACTTGACAGTGCCAAAGACTTTGGAGACAGAAACTTTATTTTGTGGGTCTTAAACAAATGTAGCAACCACACTTGTAGGAGCAATTTCCAGGATCTAGCTCTGTAAGATAATATCAGGGGGTAATAGGCAGTAATATGCCAAGATTCTTTAGTTAAGAATCCTGTGCTATCTACATTGAAAAATGTTAACGCTATACATTAAACTTAAAAGTGTGTCAGTGAGCCCATTTTAAGAGTTGATTGTTAAACATTTGCCACCACACCATATTTTTAACTACAAAATAATAAGTCCCTTTAGCCAAAGATAAACCATATACTAAGGTAGAGATAAGTTTTGACCTATGTCAATGGAAGAGATATCCATACCAAGAAAATCATAGTGTTGCGGTTTAAATCCAGGGATTCCAAAAACTGTTGAGGTGGGGTCTCTGCCCCCCCCCAAACTGTTGGTGTTTCATGATGTGTTGTGGTAGAATTCAGAGTCAGACTGCTTCTAATCCAAGTATAGATGTTAATTAAGATTGACATCTCTCATGAAGTGGGCTAAGTTCCAAAAGTAACCAGTAACTTCAGAGAAAGCAGGATGGATTTTTATAGGGTAAAGACGATATTGCATAACAGAAATCATGAATATAAAAAAGGCATGAGGGATTTGTTAAGAGATTACCTAGGGGAGAAGGGGTCCCTTCTATGGTTGAATGATGAAACATTCTGGTCATTCTGCCCTCTGACTCCCTAGCTATTGTGGTCCTGTCTGGTTAAGACAGATACTTAGGTACTGTGGTCCTGTCTTGGGCTAGATGGATGATGTGGTTATGACTGAATATAAGAACACACCTCTTCTGTGGGAATGGGTCTGGAGGGAGTGACCAGGTAGAGGCAGTAGCTAGGTTCCCATCACAGGGACACACCTGCTATTTCTGTGGGAACTAAGCATTCAGGACACATCTGTTGTTCCAGTGAGCAGTGAGGCATATATGAAAAAGTTAGGCCATTGGCAGGGGCAGGGGGACACTGGGAAAGTACAGTGGGTCTTCTGTTCAGTTGGGATAGGGCTATAATGAAGTTAGAATATTGGGGCTAGGGTCAACTGTATTATGATTCCATCAATAGGCCATTCCTATTCTTAGGCTCTCTGTCACTTTCAAAGACAGAAATTAAGACAGTCTGTTGAAATATTTGGAAGTCCACCTAAAAAGAATGCTTCAGAATTTTTCTTTCTTCACTTTCTTTATTTTCTTCCTTGCTTCACTTTTTTTGTCTCCTTATATTTTTGTATCATTTTAAATTATGCAAAAGTATTTCTCTATAAAAACTCTCTTATTTAAATAGTACAAGTTTTCTTTTCTCCATTTTAAAGATGAGAAAAACAAATGGATAAAAAGCAAAGTCACTTGCTAAAGGTCATACCCCTAACAAGTATTATGGTTTGGTTCCAAATCAAATCAATTCTTTCTAGATTCCAGCTGACTCATTTGCAACATGAACGGATTTCACTAGATCAAGGGATCTTAACCTAGAGTTTGTGAACATTACATTTGATTATGTGTATACACACATATGCATTTCAATATGATTAGTTTCCTTTATAATCACTTGTATTTGATCTCAAATAAACACATTTTGTTTTGTTTTGCTGAGAAAAAGCTAAAAATCCCAGTACTAGTTCATCTTTGTCATTCTTTCCTACTTAAAGTCTCTATAAATATGGGTAATTACATATTCTTACCTCTCTGATAGAAAAGGATACCTCACACATTTATTGCTCAAAGAGCAACTGTCTCTGAAGACGGATGAATTTTTTATTTTGTTTTGTTTTCCCTAAGGACTATAAGTATTTTACAAAAGGTCTATTAGTATTTCACAAAAGGTATACCAAGTATACCAAAGTAAGTCGGTGTAAATAGAAGTTCTGAGGAAGGTAGTTGCAGAAAAAAAGCAAAAAGATCTTCACAACTCTACAAGAAAGAGAATGGAATAATGGGTAACATTAAGAGAGAAGATCAGGATTTCTAAATTCCTTGACTAGACTCCAAGGATCATGCCTCATGAATAAGAAGAACACATAAGTAGATAAAAGCTAGATACTGTTAAGAAAGGAAAAACCACAGCATGGACTGAGGGACACAACCCTAAGTCCTAGAAAGTTCTAATAAAATTATACTAGTGTATACAGAATGCTACTGATTTCAAGATCAGACTCAGTGTAGGTTAAATTTTAAGATGGAAGTTATCTAACTGATGCTTCTTTCCATTTCTTTATTCTCTTTCAGTAAAGTACAATACCAGGCAATTCAATAGTGGACTAAGGTACCTCACTATGCTATTGTATTCATCCATCCATCCATCCATTTATTCATTTATTCATAGATCTTTCTGAGTAGTCATTAAATTCAAGACCTTGAGGGGAGAGCCAAAGATGAACAACATCCGATTCAGTTTCTGCATTTCTGGAGTTTATTGTTTATAGGAGAGAGCAAATATTGATAAAAATAAATATGACAAAACAGTGTGAGAACAAAATGCTATGGGAGGCAATAGAGAGGAGTGGGAGATCATTCCTATCAAACATAAATCAGATAAGAAGACATCAAAGATTAAATTATGTTTACAGTTAAAAAAAATAAAGAATTCAGTTTATCTGAAATGTGACCTGCCTGAAAGGGGTGGGGATAATTTGAAAAACAATTAGAAGGGTATCATGGAATTTCAAAGGTTAGAATGAACTTTGGAAATGATCTATGCCAAGCAATGTTTGAATAGTTATTTCTAAAATATCTCATGTAGTCATGCAGCTTTTACAATCCACTTTTGGAAAGCAGAGGATAATTTGGAGCAAACTATCAGGCTAAAGTGATTGGAATTTCTATATACCCAGTGCACATGTTGGGAAACTGTCAGATGTTTTTGAGCTAGAGATGAATATGATTAAAGCTATGTGTTATGAAGATTTTCCTGACAGTGTTTATAATGGATTGAACTGACAAGAGCCTGGAGGTGAAGAGACCAGTTTGGAGGATCTTGGATTAGTCTAGATAAAATGAAAGTAATTAAGGCACCCCTTGGAGGGAAGGCAAAGATGGTAGCAAGAAGAAAGAAGAAGGAAGAGTGAAGGGAAACTCTGAGCTTCAAAACTTATTAGCCACTCTATCCCTCCTCCAAACATTTCCTTCCTTCCTCATCTCCTAGGACTTCACTCTGCCTTGGGAAATGAAATTCATATGAGGAAGGAAGATCAAAGTCATAGTATCTAGAATTAGTTATTTAAACTCCTCAATTTTACATGGAACTCATATTCTGGGTCAAACTCATTCACTTCAAGATTCTGAGCTGACATGGACTTAGGGTGATACTGGAGTCTGACTCCCCCTTCATCCTCCAAAGGTTAATATCTCCCTTAGGCTACCACTTGTGGTTAATGAAGAGAAATATCCAAAGTGATGTTCAGGTATAACTGTCCTCAAAGACAGACTAATTTTACTGAATTTCTCTTTCCACAGAGTCTTATGCCATCTCCCCAAGACTCACAGTAATACCATGTATCACTATTTCATTTCACTTAGAAAGTAAATTTCAGAGCTTGCTTAGTAAGGAAATCCATTTTCTTCAGATTTGCACTGATGAAGTGACTCATTGGCTTTGTCCTCCAAGTAAGACACTGTGCAAGAAACATATGGACAGATTCATGGGAGCTCTCTGAAGGAGGAGAGGATCTAAGTTGTGTGTTTTCCTCACTTCTTCCAACAGTAAAATGGGCCTCCCCAAGAAGAAGCTTCAAAGTTTCCTTGCTGCAACTGTCAAACCTATGACTGAGACTGGGGAAATTGACTTCTCCATAATTGGCCAACATATGAACTATTTTGTAAATAAGCAGTGCATAAAACATTTTTTGCAAATGGTTCAACAGGAGAAGGTCTGTCCCTGAGAAGTGACAACTTGCAGAAGAGTAGGTGACAAAAGGGAAGAATAAGATGGACCATTTGATCATTCATGTAGGAGCATCAGGCCTAAAAGGTTCAAAAGATCTGGCTCAGCATGTGCAGAAATAGGAGCTGACAGTACTGCTGTCATCACCCCTTTCATTTTCAAACCTGTGAGCAAGGATGCCTTGATTGCATTTTTAAAAGAAGTGGCAGCAGCTTCCCCTGAAGGATCATTTTATTGCTATCATATTCCTGCTTTTACCCAGTAAAAAACTTGTGCTGAAGAGTTGTTGGATGTGATTCAGGATCAAAGTCCCACCTTTCAAGGGCTGAAGTTCAGCACCATAAGTCTCTTAGACTTTGTACAGTGTGTGGATCAGAACAGTCAACAGCAAATCACTCTATTTTTTTAGGTTGGATAAGCAACTGCTGAGTGCCCTGGCCATGGGAGCAACTGGAGTCATTGGCACCACCTACCACTACCTGGACAAAGCCAAGCCAGATGTTGGAAGATTTTGAGCACTAAGACCATCCCTTAGCTTTGAATTAAAAGTTATATGTTCAGAAATTTATGAATTATGCAGTCAAACTGAGTCTGGGAGTTACACAGACAAAAGCTATCATAACTTTTGTCTCTGGAATTCAAATGGATCCACCTTGGCTGACCTTGCAGAAAGTCTCCAGAAAGTTTACTCTTAATGTTGAGGCCAAGCTGAAGAGCCTTGAAAAAAATTGCTTTCAGTATTAAGACCAAACACTGAACAGCCTGGGACCGGTCACACCAAGGTGTCTTTGATGAGATGTACCTGCTGTGCTATTACATTTTATAATCAGTCTGGACTAAATACTATTTTAAAGGAGAGTCATATACCAATTGAGCAATCAAGTATGTACAACCTAAAAAAAGAAAAAGAAAAGAAAAAGAAGCATATGGACAGTTCTCTCTTTTTCAGGAAATATTATCTCTTGAGTATGTTTCCTGGCCAACATCTCAAATGTATAATCATATCTCAAATGTAGAAACTCTGACACCAACAGTTACTAGGTAAAACTCAAAACTGGTCCTGTCTAGAATGTCTTCTTTCTTGGACTAGAAGGTTAAATTGCACGGTCATCCTGCCTAGGGAAAAGAAAATCCCTCATCTTTTACACAGGAGTTTGAGGGTCAGGGACAATGTCATTGTCTCCCCTTCAGTCCATTTATAAGCACATGATTACCTGTCATGTGTTTATACTACTGAGATTACTATTTCTGCAGGCTGGAAGAAAGTATGAGGGAAAAAATGGAGAGGGTGTTCTAGAGAGTAAAAGTGTAGGACTAGATTGCTTTTATAAGCCAAGTATGGAAGGGAATACATAACAGAACCAAGCTTTGATTCTTGTTCTCTTGACTCTAAATTCAATATATTTTCCTCTGTGTACCATACTCCAGGGTCAGGATTTTATCCTGACTCTAAAAGTATGGCTTTTCCCATTTTACCATATTTCTCAATACAACTCATTTCCAGTTAACATCACATGCTTTCAGAAAGACTGTTTGGTCTCATCATAAATGAGGAACCAGTGGTTTTAGTGTCAATTACATTGGGAATTGAGTGGGAAAGAAATTTTTCATCAGGAGGAGCCATATGACAATCAAGGAGTTAGTCACATATGGCTTACTAGCTCAGAGTTGCAGTAGTCAAAAGGATGCGTGCACGCACACATTTGTTTGTGTGTGTGTGTGTGTGTGTGTGTGTGTGTGTGTGTGTGAGAGAGAGAGAGAGAGAGAGAGAGAGAGAGAGAGAGAGAGAGGGAGGGAGACAGAGAGAGAGAGAGGGAGAGAGACAGAGAGAGATTCCTTTAGTATTTCAAAAATTTTCAAAGATGTCTGGTGAACTCTTTTATAGGAATGAGGTCAGAACTCTATTCTTCCTAGCATCTGGCAAAAGTCAAACCAATCCCCCTTAATATCTTATGTAAAAAAGAAATTCCCTACTCTTTTTCTATTAAAAATCTCATTCAAGGAGGACATTTATTAAAATTTTATTTGCTAGTCACTGAACTAAAACACTAGGGATACAAAGAAAGACAAAAAAAAATCCTGCTATGAAGGATGTTGTAGCCTATTGGGGTAGACAACATACAACTATGTACAAACAAGATATACACAAGATTTATTGAAAATAATCTCATAAGGTTGGCATGGAGGATGGGGAAAAGCTTTCTGTAGAAGATATGGCTTTATATGAGACTTGAAGGAAGCCAGGGAATCTGGGAGGTGGACATGGAACAGAAAGAGTGAAAATTCTTGTACTAAAAAGACAGAATGTGCGAGGAAGATGTATCACTGATCAGAGAGCATTGGTGGGGAAGGGAATGTTAATAAGAGTTAAAGAATAGACTAGTTTATGAAGTGCTTTAAAAGTCAAACAGGGTATTTTATACCCAAAGCAATAGGGAGTCACTGTAGTTGATTGACTTGGAGTTAGGGCACATTGATATTTGCATTTTAGGAACAGCAATTTGACAGCTGAGTGGAGGATAGTCTGTAGAGGGGAGACACTTGAGGAAAGGAGAACAACCAGATGATTATTGCAATAGTATAGATGCAAGGTTACGATAGCCTGTACCAGTGGGGTGGCAATTGCAGAGGAGGAAAGGGAGTATGCACAAGAAATGTTACAGAAATAGGATCAATGAGACTTGGAAACAGATTGGGTATAAAAGATGAGAGTGAGAAGTCAATAATGGCACGTAGGTTATGAATTTAAGTGATTGAAAGTAGTGCCCTCCACAGTATTCAGAAGGTTAGGAAAAGAAAAGGGTTTGAGGAGAAAGTTCAGTTCAGTTTAGACATATTGAGTTTCACATGTTGAGGTCTCCAAGATACCTAGTTCAAGATGCCAAATAACAGCTGGAGACATGAGTCCAAAGATCAAGAAAGACTAGGACTGGACCAACACATCTAAGACTCATATAGATAACTGAATCCATGGGAACCTTTGAGACTGATGAGTGAAATACTATAAGCAGAAAAGAGAAGAGAGTTCATGACAAGGCTCTGGGGACATACACACACAATTAATGGGCATCAGCAAAAGAGATTGAGAAGAAGCTGTCAGACAGGTAAGGGGAGAACCAGAAAAGAGTAGAATCATGAAAACTTAGAGAGAAGAGAGTGTCTAGTAGAAGTTACTAATAGTATCAAAGAAATCAGAGAGATCAAGAAAGATAAGGATTGAGAAAATGCCATTACATTTGGCAATTACCCTATCTTTAAAGTCTTAACTTTAAAGTTGACCAGGTTCAGTTGAACTAAACTTTAGAAACCATTCTGCAGAATTTAAATAAAAAAGTGATTTTGGACAGAAACTAAAGAGATAAATAGCATACTCAAGGAGGTTACCTACAAGAGGAGAGATATAGGGCTGTAGCTAGTGCATATGGTAAGATCAAGGCAGGGGTTTTTGAGGATAAGGGAGACATGGGCATGTTTGTAGGCAATAAGAAAGTAGTAGAAATTGAAGATTAATGAGAGAATGGGGATGATAGAAGGGAAATTTGACTGAAGAAGACAGGTTAGAATGAAATCACTTGAGCAAGTTACAGGGATTTTCTTTATTATGAAGGAGGGCCAACTCTTTTGTGAGGGGAATAAAGAGGATATAGTACCAGAAGGCATATGAGTGGTGTGAGATGAGGAAGAGGAGAGATATGGAAGCCCTTTGCTAATGTTTTCAATTTTTTTTCTCTGCAATATGAAGAAAGGTTCTCAGTAGAAAGGGTGGAAGAGGTGAGTCAGAGGAGGGATGCAAAAGCTTTGGAAAAGCTACTGTTGTGAGTGGGATAATGAATAGCAGAGGGCTGTAAATGCTTTGCCTTAGCGAGGGTCAAGGTAATATTGTGTGACATAAATCTGTAATGTGCCCAGTCAACATAATTTTCTAATTTTTCTCCAGGAAAATTAAACAAAATATGTATAGGAGTGAAGGCAGCAGATGATGGAAAAAAAATCCAGGGCTGGAGTTTGGAAGGAAAAATTATTTAATAGATAAAGAGAGCAAGAGACTATGGAGAAGAGGACAATGTAGAGTTGAGCAAGTTCACCAAGTGATCAAGATGGAAAAGGGGAGAGTAGCCAACTTCTTGTTAATTGCTGAATAAATTTCAAACTTCTCTATTTAATATTCAACACCCTTCACAATCTTGTGTCACTTTGGGTTGTTATTTCATGTTACTTGTTTGCACATACCATGTATTCCAACCAAAAGGATCTACACTTTAACTCCTGAAAAGTCTCCACTTTTTAATATATCTGTACCACTGGTTACTTTTCTCCCTATATCTAAAATGACCTTCCTTCCCACATTTTCCAGCTGAATTCTTAAACATTCTTTAACATTCAAATCAAAGGATATCTTCACTAGGAAGCCTTTTATTACCCTTGAACTTTGTAAAACAACTTGTTTTGCAATTGGGATATCTTTATTATGCCATATTACATATTATAATACTCTGAGCTTATATCAACTCCCTCTACACTATAATCTCCAAGAGGGCTTAGACAATATATTATCTAAATGTTCTTTCTCCACCAGCATTTAAGACAGTTTCTTCCACATACTAAGTACTTCATAAATGTTAGGAATATTTATTTGAAAGTCAAGTTCCTAAGTTAAGACTGCAGTTGTGCAATATTTAATGAGTGTTTCCTACCAGGATATACACAAGGTAAATCAATTTCCTTTGAGTGATTATAGGATATTAGAGCTTTTCAGTACCTTCATGATCATTGAATCCAACTTCACAGATAAGAAAAATTGACATCTATGAGGTTTAGCAACTTTTTGTAAGTCATACAACTTATTATTGGTAAAGTATGGACTTGAATCCAGGACCCCTGATTCCCAGTACTGTATATGCTCCACAATTCCACTCTTTCCCTTTTAAGGAAAAGGAAATCAAGAAATTGTTTATAGCTCTTCTATTCTTTCATGTCAATAAAATATGGTGGGAAAGAATGCTAGAATTGCAATTAGAATACCTATATTCAAACCCAGGCTTTGACATTTACTGTGTTACCTTAGGTGAGTTGAAACCATTCTGAGCTTCTATTTCTTATTTGCAAAATCTTAATAATCTATATACATGTAGTGCTGGTATAAGGAAAGGCTGCTATGAAGGGGAAAACATTTTGTAAAACATCATAGGAAAGGAAGATTTTGTGGTTCCTGCTGTTGTCTTTCCAGGAGGACAGAAATTTGATTGGTATTTGGTCTTCTGTGCTCCACAGCCTTCTGTTTCCACTTCCTTTTTTCCCACTCACAGGAATTGAGACATGCAAAAGTCACATGACTTGCCCATTTGTGTTACCAAGTCACACCCTCTCTTTGGGCACTCTGATTAGACTGGCACTGAGGGCTTTTGCCTCCAGACACAGGGGCCTTTTCCACTATACCACACTCAATGCATTTGGCTGATTTTCAATGACAAGGTAAGGCAAATGGGGCAGTTTGTTCTCCATGTGGTTTATATATTGTGAACTTTCAAGATGTTTAGCATCAGGTTTGATTTTCCACTTGTGCTTGGAGTCAATGTAAGTTACTCTGATTCTGAGTCTGAAAAGAATCCATGCTGATTTGAAGATGATATACAGTACCTGTCGATGTAAATGGCAGTGCAGGTGTGCAAGATGTCTTCCCAAGATGTGCAGTTGGTATTAGCATTCCTCACAGGAGTTAATTGGGAAGATGCTGAATCTCCAAGTTGGTGTAATGGTGGATTATGGTGAAAAGGCTGTTGGAAAACTCATTCCTTTGATCACAAATCTATGCTGGCAATTGGATCCTCTCATTGATTAGATTGCGTAATACCTTAAAAGGTACTCTTGTTAAAGGTAATATTTTATTCTTCCCTATCCAACCAATTTTTTTTAAAAGGCAATCAGGTCTCTATGATAGAGGCAGTGTTCCCCCAAATCTTGCATCTTGGTAGTGGAAGGGAACATTGTATAGCAAAGATAGGAAAATCTCTTGGTTCAAATACTGCATTTGAATGTCACGTTTTTTATATGTTATTTAACCTCACTGTGCCTCATTTTTCTCGTCTGGAAAATGAGAGGCATTGAATACTTGACCTCTGAGGGGCAGAGCCAAGATGGTGGCATAGAAGCTGCAAGGTTTCACAAATCCCACATAGCCCCCTCAAATACCCATAAAATATGATTGTAAACAAATATTAGGGCTCCCAAACTCACAAAAATAGAGAAAACACATCTCTCACTGAAGGCAGCTCGCCAGGTGGGGCTCATAGCAGCAGGCTGGGAGCCCAAACCAGCCCAGCCTGAAACCACAGCCTGGCCCCAGGGTGGTCAGGAGGAGCTGCAGCTGGAGTCTTCAGGAGGAGCTGCAGCTGGATTCTTCAGGAGAGTGGATCAGCGACAGCTGTGGAAGTTTCCAGATTTATCAAGCTAGAAGAAATAAGGACTAAGTGAAAGGTCAGAGTAATTCAGTTAAATTTTGGGGAAAAAAAACCATCTGGCCAAACTGCCCCCAGGGCAAGGAAGCAGCAGAAGTGGCAAAAGCAGCAGCCACTTCCATCCAGCTGCTTCAGAGCTCTCGGCCTGCAGGCTGCAGGGGGCCAAGCAATTGTTCAGAGGCCAAGTGCTCTTGCATTGAGCGGCCTGGATCCGGATCATGGTCTTGGGTGGTGTGCCTGAGGTGTTTTTTCAGTGAGCCAAAGCTGGTGGGGGCTGCAGCACCATGCTAATAGTTCTGGCAGCTGTGAAAACCCCAGCAATTTGGGACAGAGCTTTCCCCCCTGGAAGCAGAGATTCACAGAGCTACAAAATCAAGCAATTAATTGACTGGCCAACATAAGTAGGAAAAGGAAGCAAAGTAAGAACAGTAACCAAACACTAGAAACCTTTTTTGGGGATAAAAAGGATAAAAGCATGGAACAGGAGGAAGACAACATAGTCAGAAATCCCACACTAAATGCTTCCAAAAAACATGAAGATTGCCTACAAGCCATAGATCACCTTAAAAAGGACTTTGAAAACCAAATATGAGAAGTGGAGAAAAATTGGGAAGAAAAATAAGAATGATGCAAGAAAATCATGAAAAGAGAGTCAACAACCTGACTGAAGAGAATAACACTTTAAAAAATAGATTAACTCAAATGGCAAAAGAGGCCCAAAAGAAAACTTGTAGAAATGTTATAACCAGGTTCCAGAGTCCTAGATCAAGGAGAAAATATTACAGGTTGCCAAGAGGAAGCAATTTGAATACTGTGTAAACACAGTTAGGATAACCCAGGATCTAGCAGCTTCTACATTAAGGGATTGAAGGGCTTGGAATATGATATTCTGGAAATCAAGGGAGCTAGGATTAAAACCAAGAATCACCTACCCAACAAAACTGAGTATAATGTTCCAGGGGAAAATATGGTCATTCAGTGAGGTGGAGGACTTTCAAGCATTCTTGCTGAAAAAAACAGAACTGAATAGAAAATTTGACATTCATACGCAAGAAGCATGAGAAGGTAAATATGGGAATGAAATCATAAGGAACTTATCAAAGTTGAACTATTTACATGCCAATATGCAAAAACAACCCTAGTAACTTATGAAACTTTTCTCAGTATGAAGATAGGTGAAGGGAATACAAATGTACATATACATATACCTACACATGTCTATATAGGAGGGTATATATGCATATGAATACATATCTGAATATATGTGTATATGAGTTCATAGAGAGCACAGGATCAATTGAATAGGAAAGAATGATACTTTAAAGGGTGAAATTCTGAGGTGGGAGAGGATTAGAATGAGAAGAGTCAGGGAGAGACAGAATGGGGTTAATCATCACATATAGAAGAGCAAGGGATAACTGTTACAATGGAGAGGAAGAACAGAAGGCAAAAGGGAAAGGGTCAATTTTACTCTCATTGAATTTGTCTTACATGAGAATGACATAAACTCGAAACTGGGTATCATGCCACACAGGAGAATAGGAGGCACGGGGATAAGAGGCGGGATGACAGAGGTAAGGGCAGGGTGGGAGGAGGGTTGCTGGAAGCACACACTTCAGTAAAGGGACAATGACAGGGTAGAGAACAGAACATGGAGAGGGTGGGATAGGAAGGAGGAACATGTAATCAATCTCTCACAATATGTCCACTGTGGAGGTGTCCTGTGTAATTACACATGTACAGCCTGTATTGAATTGCTTGTCCTTCCAGTGGGGGTGGGTGATGAGGGAGGAACTGAAAGAATCTAGAATTTAAAGTTCTACAATAAAATGATAAAATACACACACACACATATGTATACACACACACACACATATATATATATACATATATATATGTATATATATATATATATATATATATATAATTATTAT
>JAQQSW010008761.1:0-13393 GCA_028646575.1 Pseudocheirus occidentalis
CTCCCTGCCCTACCAGAAAGTTAGAGAGCAGACCAGGGGAGGGGCTATACAGTGGGATCATTGTTTTGGGGTTGGGGTAGGGGAAAGACAGAGAGAAAATTTGTAATTCAAAAATCTCATGAAAATTAATGATGTAAACAAGAAAACAATAAAATTTTTACATTAATAAAATGAAAAAGAAGGAAGAATTTGTAACCAAGAAGACAGAATCATAGGATAGAAAATGCATAATTTTAATAACATTAAATTTACAAGCTTTTGAATAAATAAAACTAATGCAGTTGAAATCAGAAGTGGAGGGGGAGCCACAAAGAGGGAGAATTACAGCAATTTTTCCCCTTTTTTTGATGGGGGAAATAAGTGACTTGCCCAAGGTCACAGAGTTAGATAAGTGTCAAATGTCTGAGGCCAGATTTGAACTCAGGTCCTCCTGACTCCAGGGCCAGTGTTCTATTCATTTCTCCATATATTTCTCAAATACATAGACAACTGAGTGAAATTTATAAGAATACAAGTCATTTTCCCAATTGATAAATGATCAAAAGATATGAACAGGCAGTTTCATAAGAATAAATCAAAGGTATCAATAGTCATATGAAAAAAATGTTCTAAATCGCTATTGATTAGAGAAAGGCAAATTAAAACTCATGTACCACCTCACAGCCATCAGGTTGACTAATATGACAACAGAAAAATGACAAATATTGGAGGAGATATGGAAAAATTAGGATACTAATGCATTGTTGTAGAGTTGTGAACTGATCCAAGTATTCTGGAGAACAATCTCGAACTATGCTGAAAAGGGATATACAACTGTGCATATCCTTTGACCCAGCAATACCTCTACTATGTCTGAATCCCAAAGACATCAAAGAAAAAGGAAAAAGACCTATACATACAAAAATATTTGTAACAGTTTTTTGTGTTATTAAAGAACTGGAAATTGAGGAGATGTCTATTAACTGAGAAATGGTTTAAAAGATTATTATATATAACTGTAATGGAATACTATAGTGCTATAAGAAATAAGTAGGATAGTTTAGGAAAAAACCTGGGAAGACTTACATGAACTGATGCAAAACTGTGTGAACAGAACAAGGATAGCATTGTACACAGCAATAGCAATATTATATGATGATCATCTGTGAATGACTTAGTTATTCTCAGCATGCGATGATCCAAGACGGTTCTGAAGGACTCATGATGGGAAACACTATCCATCTCCAGAAAGATCTGATGAAGTCTGAATGCATATCAAAGCATATTTTTTCACTCTCTTTGTTTTTCTTGCAACAGGGCTAATATGGAAATACATTTTGCATGATTTCACATGTAAAACTGACATCAAATTTCTAGACTTCACAATGAGTTGGGGAGGAATGGGAAAGGGAAAATTCAAAACTCAAAAAAAAAAAATTTTTTTTTTGCTTTTTGGAGGGCAATTGGGGTTAAGTGACATGCCCAAGGTCACACAGCTAGTTGTTGTGTTAAGTGTCCGAGGGCAGATTTGAATTCAGGTCCTCCTGACTCCAGGGTTGGTGATCTATTCACTGCGCCACCTAGCCACCCTTCAAAAAAAAAATTTTTTTTTTAATGAATGTTAGAAATAAATATTTTTTAAAAAAAAAAGAGATTTTGACATATGCTGAGGAGACAGTTTGTTGAATAAAAGCCTTTAAGGCAGTGTTCTGCTGTACTAAATCAATTTTTGTTGCTGCAATCAAGAAACAAATGAACTCTTGTATTTTCTAGCCCTTTCAGTCAGTTTGATTGTAAAGATAATGTCTGCAGTAGGATATAGCTCCTGAATGCCTGCCTGTTCTCTTCTCACACTTTTATCTGATGAGGGTGAAGGTTATTCTCATAACATTCTCATAACAATTTTATAAAGAGAGAAAAGAAGAAACACGGTTATGTTCTAGCTATTGGTACTTTCTTGATCACTTTTTTGGTAATAATATCCAATAACAATATTTTCTCTAAATCAATTCATTAATGTCCTCAAAATTGTACCATCTGCATCATATATATATATATATATATATATATATATATGATGTCTGGACTGGATATTCTCATCATGGTTTTCTTTAGTGCTATTTCTACTTTTCCATTTAATGCATCAGAGACTGTCAATTGACAAGCCTTGATTAATTGCCTACTGTATGCCTGGCACTATGCTAAGTGCTATGGATACAAAGAAAGGTAAAAACATGGTCCTTGCCCTCAAGGAACTAACAATCTAGTGGAGGAAGACAAATATGAAAAGAGCCAGGCACATGCAAGATACAGAAAATAAAAGATCTCAGAAGGGAAGGTATCAGCTAAGGGAAGGCATCAGAGGGGCTGAGAAAGGCCTCCTGCAAACAGTGGGACTTTGGCTAAGGAAGCCAGGAGTCTGAGATAAGGAGGCAGGGCATTCCAGGAATGACTGAAGACATCCAGGTGGTTGTAAGCCTGGGTAACTGGGAGAATGGGATAGCTTTGAACGGTATTAGAGGAGTCCAAAGAGGGGGACCCCCTGGGGGAAAAGAGAACAAACAGTTTTAGACATGCTAAGTTTAAGATGCCTATAGGCATATGCAGTTAGAGACATCTAATAAATAGATCAGAGACTGAAGTCAGAAGAGAATATGGCTGGATAAGTAAACATGAGAGTCATCGTTAAATCCATGGAGCTAAATGAGACTCAAGGACTGGGAGTTGTGGGACATTTCCCAGAATCATCAATCAGAAGCTGAAGGGGACAAAAGATATCATCCAATTCAACCACTTCACTGTACACATAAAAGGTCAGCTTCAGATAGATTAGAACTCAGGTCCTGTGGCTCCTTTAAAACACTTTTCTCCACTGCACCACCTTCTTGGAAAACATTTAGCAAAATCATTTAATAAACGTAAGAGGGGCGGTAAGAGAGAGGAAAGAAGAATAACCTCATTCTCCTCTTCCAACCTTAGGACGTTTTCCAAATTGCTTCATTAGTTTATTGAGTTTTGTCAAAAAAAAAAAAATCCTTCCCCTTGGCCAAGACCAATTGCTACCTACCTTCCAGAAAAACTTGGCTCCCCCACCCTCCTCTGAAATGTCTATTACCTCCTCAACCATTATTCCCAGCTATTCTATTATTCAAAATGTTAAAAACTCTAAAGGCTCCACTTTGTAAGTTATAATCAAAGAAATTCAACACAAGGAATCAAACTGAGATCAGGTTCCCTTCCCCACTCCCAGTCAGCCCATAGGGAGTTTGCTTTACTAGCAAGGAGGTGCCCTATGAAGTCAAAGGAACATTTTTAAAGACACTATGCTTTCCATAAACAATCTCTCACATTAATGTGACTAGGCTGGAATATTGCTGTAGTGCAGGAAATAATGAGCCAGTTGATTCAGAAAAACATGGAAAGACTTGGACTTAGGAAAGAAGACAGTCTCCACCTCCAGAGAAAGAGATGATAGGAATAAGCATAGTATGTATATGTATATCAGTGTATATATGCATGTATGTTTATAGCTATCTATGTATATGTATATATATATACAGATTTACATATACACATATGTGTGCTTATCTCCATACTTAACAACAGCCTTCTTGGTGGGGGAGAGGGGGAATAAACTAAAAAGTAAAAAGTTGAGAATTAAAGAAAACCAACAAAGAAATAAAGAAAAGATGGGTAGCTTTGTAAAGAATGTACAGTAATTCTTATATGGGTTTTCTTGAAATGGAAATGTATTGTTTTATATTGAATCCTCTCTTATGATCTGCTTGTGTACATGGTAATCTTTTTTTTTTCTTTTCTCATTTTGTATTTAAGTTTAAAATTAAAAATTACAAAAAAAAAGGAAAGACTATGATAGGGTTCAATGCAATATAATGAGTTCAATGAAATAATGAAATATGGTGTTTTAGGACATTCAGCACAGGAAAACACTCATATTGACATTATCACTATAAATGTTAAAAAAAAAAAACATAACTTAATGATAAGGTGACTTAAGCCCTTCTGGAAGAAGTAAATACAAGAGTCAGGAGTTTGTATCTTGTCAAGTACTGTGGAGAATATTGATTTTTATCTTCTGCAAAGAAGTTAGCTCATAAACTGCCATTTTATTCAAGCTGAATTGTTTGTTCATGTAGTATGATCCTCTCATCTTTATCCTTTCTTATTATTGAGAGTTAACTTTGACCTTTGTTCTAACCAACAAAAATCAATCCATTTCAACTAGTATTTATTAGCACCTACTATGTACAAGACATCATGCTGGGCAATAAGGAAAAAAGATAAGTTGTAACCAGAAAAAATTATTCCAGAATGACTGTTTTGTCTATAACCAGTCAATCTCGTTACAAAAGACAATTTAATATCCTATGATTCTGTTAAGGATCACCATTTCCAATATTTTCATATTCCTTTCTTCAAAAAAACATTCATGATCCATAGGTATGAAGCTTCTAAGTAATCTACAAACATCTTTCATTTCTTGATTCCCAAGTCAATATTACAACATGCTTTTCACTATACTCCCTCAATAAAGTCAACTTTTACAATAAAGTCAATATTTTACAATAATTTTTATAATAAAGTCAATGAACATCAAAATATATGCTGACATAAAGGAATGTGTCTATTAAGAAAACCTGACATGATACACCAATAAGTTAACTTAATATCGTGGCAAATTGTTTCCACTACACAGACTATAACTCCTGGTTCTTGTCTCTTTACGTTTGCTCCATTCACCATCGTGTTCATCCCCACTGCTTGAAATTATCACCTGTACTGAGACCTTGCAAATCTGGAGCTTACTGTCCACAGCTAATGATTGGAGTGATGACTTTTTAATACTACAATTAAGCATTGAAACTTTATGTTTATCACAAAGATCATACACTACGACTAGGCTGGATTTAGGCCAAGCATGTGGGGCTGGCTTAAGGTTAGGAAAAAACTATAAGCGTAATTGACCATATCAATAACAAAAACAAGAAAAATTACAGTATTATCTCAATAGATGCAGAAAAAGCATTTGCCAAAAACAAATAAAACCCCCATTCCTATTTTTTAAAAAACTGGAAAAGCATAGGAATAAGTGGAGCTTTTCTTAAAACAAGAAGTATCTATCTGAAACCAAGAGTAAGCATTATCAGTAATGGGGATAAACCAGAAGCCCTTCTAATAAGATCAGAAGTAGAGCAAGACTATCCTCTGTTAGTATTATTAGTCAATATTGTATTAGAAAGGCTATTTGTAGCAATAAGACTAGGAAAAAGAAATTAAAAGAAAAAGCATAAGCCACAAATCTATCACTTTTGTGGATGATATGATGGTTTACTTAAAGAACCCTAGAGTCAAATAAAAAACTAGGTGAAACAATTAACAACTTTAATAAAGTTGCAGGATATAAAATAAAACCCATATAAATCATCAGCATTTCTATATATTACTAACAAAGTCCAGCATCAAGAAAAAGAGAAATTCCATTTAAAATAATTACAGACAGTATAAAAAACTTGAAAGTCTACCTGCCAAGACACACATAGGAACTACAGGAACACAACTACAAAATAGTCTTGACACAAGTGAAAACAGATGTAAATAATTGGAGAAATATTAATTGCTTATGGGTAAGGCCAACTCAATACAATAAAAAATGACTTATTACCTAAATTAATTTACTTGTTGAATGCCATACTAATAAAACTACCAAAGAAGTCAATAATTAAATACATCTGGAAGAACAAAAGGTCAAGAATATCAAAGGAATCAATAGGGAAAAAATGTGAGGGAAGCCTAGAAGTACCGGATCTCCAACCATACAAAGCAGTAATCATCAAAACAATTTGGTACTAGATAAAAAAATATGACTGGTTGATCAATGGAATAGATTTAAGTATACAATACACAAAAGCAAATGAATACAGTAGCTTAGTGTTTAATAAACTTAAAGACTCTAGCTAACGCGGCAAGAATTCACCATTTGACAAAACCGGGAAAAGTGCAGAGAAGCCTGACAGAAACTAGACATAGACAAACATCTTATACCATAAACCAATAAAAACTCAAACTGAGTACATGATTTAGACGTAAAGGGTTATATCACAAGCAAATTCAAGGAGCATGGAAGAAACCACCTATCAGATCTATGGACATGGAGAGACTTCATGATCAAATGACATAGAGGATCCAGGAAGTAAAATGGATAACTGACTACATAAAATTTAAAAAGATTTTGCACAAACAAAATCAATGCAGCCAGGATTAGAGGAAAATCATTGAAACACAGAAGAAAAAAATTTTACAGCAAGTTTCTCTGACAAAGACCTCATTTCTCAAATACATAAATCATTCCCCAATTGAAAAATTGTCGAAGAATATGAAAAGGCAGTTTTCAAAGAAAGAAATCAATACTATCAAGAATTATATGAAAAAATGTCCTACATCACTAATATTAAGAGAGATGAAAAACTAGAACAACTCTGAAGTTAATTAAAACACCTCACAATGATCAGACCAAGATAACAGAAAAGGAAAATTACAAATGCTAGAGAGGATGTGGAAAAATAGGTACACAAATATAGGTACACGTGAACTGGTCCAATAATTCCAGAGAACAATTTGGAACTAAGCTCAACAGGCTATAAAACCATGTATACCCTTCTGGCCCAACAATATCATTACCAAGTCTATACTCCAAGGAGATCAAGAAAAAGGACCCACATGCATAAAAATATTTACAGCAGTTCTTTCTGTGGTGGCAAAGAAATGGAGACTTGATGTGATACCCATCAACTGGGGAATAGTTGAACAAGTTATAGCGTGTGTATGTAATGAAATACAGTTGTGATGTAAGAAATGATGAATGGGATGGTTTCAGAAAAACACAGGAAGATTTATATGGACTGATGCAAAATAAAGTGAGTAGAACAAAGTACACAGAAACCGCAATAACGTATGGATAAACAGACTTAACTCTGACAAATAAAATGATCCTCCAGAACTCCAAAAAGGACTCAGGTTGAAAAATGCTATCAACCCCAAAATGATAGACATAGAACAGACTGAAGCATAATTTTTTTTCTTTATTTTTCTTGGTTCCCCAATCCCTCCTTTTTTTAATATGGCTAACATGGAAAGGGAAGTTAGATGGCTCAGCAGATAAAAGAGTGTCCAAGCTGGAGTCAGGAAGATGCATCTTCCTGAGTTCAAATCAGGTCTCAAGCACTTACTAGCTTAGTGACCCTAGGCAAGTCACCTAACCCTGTCAGCCTCAGTTTTCTCATTCATAAAATGAACTAGAGTAGGAAATGGCATACCACTCCAGAATCTTTGCCCAAATGGGGTCACAGAAGAGTCAGACATAAATGAGGATGATTGAAAAGGGAACAATCAAAAAACAAAAAGAGCAAGAGAGCAAGAGAGGAAATTATCTGTATGACTTCATATGAACAATGGGAATCACATTTTTTACCATCTCAATGGGCAGGTAAGGGAGGTAACTAAAAATTAAAATTAAAAAAATTTTAAATACCTTCAAGAAGAAAGGGAAGAGAAAGAAGAGAAGAAGAGGGAAAGAGAAGAAAGGGAAGAAAAGGAAACGACAAGAAGGAAGAAAGAAAACTTTATGAGATACTGCCATGTGCTTCATTTTTAGAAAATAATTATTTGAAAATCTGAATTTATAAAATTCAAAAGACACCAAGGCACAGAGACCCAAAAAGCCTAGAAGCCTTCCTCGTCAGCAGCAATCTCCTGGCCAAGCAGAGATGTGGTAACCAGGGACAGGCAGCAGGCCTTAGCATACAAACCATAGGAACAAAATACTATCAAACATGAGAGAAGACTAGTGTATATCACTTTATAAAGAAGAGCATTCTAGGAGGAAAAAAAAATCCAGATATCATCCTAGGCACGAAAAGAAATAGGCGGTCGGTCATCCCTAAGTAGCTCTAGCTTGGAAATTACTTGGGCCCAAAACTGAAAAGAGAGCAGACACAAATCATTTTGGGAAAGTCTAATCAGTTTCAATTTGGAAGCCAACTTGCTCCTTGACACAAAAACTCATCCTTTGACAATGGTCTCTATGGGATATTATGTAGCTCCAAACCAGAGAACATCAGGATCTCAAGAGAATCACAATTTCAGGTGACCAGAAGACGGAAAGACGTATGAGGAGTGCTAAGCAGATTTGCAGTCTATTATCAACAAAGGCTCATACACCCAAAATGGCAAAAGATACCATCAAGAAGGAAGGAGGCCAAGTCCCACAGTAAGAACAATGAAAAGGCGAAGCAAAGGTACGATTTGAAAGTGGCAATACTACATTTGTAGTTTATCATGTAGACTTTTCCCTAATTCAGACTTGCCTAACCACAAAGCAGTCTAAATTATCACTTTATTATGTCTTTTACTTTTGAGAACAGTTTGAGAGGAAAAGAGCTTGTTAGTTCTGTCTGACAGAAAAATGTGAAACTTAAAAGTGAGAATTTATAAAATTCCAGCTACCCTCAGAAATCATGCTGTTTTTTCAAAAACCAGACCTCATCTGACATTCAGAGGAATTCAAAATGATTACTGGAAACCAGATTGCAAGAAGAATTTGTGTGGGGGGGAGGGGGGGAAAATCAACCAAATTGAAAAATTTGTGAGGGCTCTGATGGACATTCTCACTAAAATTCAGTCATTCTAGGTTCTAGCCTCGGTTTCCCCTTCAGATAACATGGGAAATAACAGCAATCCCTAGAGAATATCCAAGAGGACCAATATTTATAAATAGCTTTGATGATAAAAATCAATGTTTTAGGTGTCATAGATTAATATCACTGTGAATTGCCTTCAATAACTCAAGCATCGATGATAATGCCTAAGAATGTATCTTCCCACCCTCATGTACAAACTTCAAATACTTCCAAGGAGAGACACAAGCCTTGCCTCACTCCATCATCAAGTGCAATGAGCTATTTATTGGCAGTAAGCTAGTGAAATCTCCCCATTAGGGTTTGATTTTCCTTGATCAGAAAAGCAATCTACCTTTTTTTTTTTCAAGTGGCCTCAATGGTTTTCATTTAAAACTGAAATCTGAGACAAAATGCTGCCCAAAACACTATTTTTTTTCTTTTTACAATCAAATTCACACCTCAGTGCTAAGAAACATAATACAGAATTATAAGAACATTGTTGTTTGTCTTACTTCTGGAAGAGGACTATGAAATTGAGGAGGTGATTGTGATGACTTGCAATGAATTGGATTTAAGTGAGGGAGGGCCGTGTAAAGTCACCAGCCTCACTTTCTCCTCCAGTCATTTGGGTCCAGCAGCAAAACATAGATCAGGATGACTGGAGATGGCCTTAGATGCAATGGGAAATATTAACCTTTTTAGCTAAGGTCTTTAATAGGTCTTAGTTTGACTGAGGCAAGAGTTATTCAGTGATTAAGGATAGGTAAGAAATGAGGCAAAAAACTGCCTCTTCTACCCAATGAAAAGAACCAAATCAATCTGGGAAGGGAAGCCCCTCAAGAGTTCTGGGCCAAAACAGATACAACTACTATTTTACACTGACTTTGAGCCATCAGAGCCTAGCCAATGACCAAATGAGGCTTGACCTGGGACCTACTGTTGGTCAGTCGATGAGTCAGAGTGATTTGGGTTTAAGGTATGATTCATAAAAAAAGAAATCTAGCCTGTAAACTCCAATATAGCCCACAAAGTTTCAGCAATCAAAATTTATATTCCTTTGGGCTGAGCACCACAGGTAAGGGCACAATTCCTTATCCAATTGACTTCAACTCATGATATCACCTCCTGCTGTCAGAGTCCTCTTCAAGAACAAAGGACAAATAACAATCAACATCTGTGAGTAGTAGTAGCTGCCCCACTGGAGACCCAAATGGCCAGCTCTAGTTGAGTAAAGTCAATCAATCACTCACTCCTTCACTCCTTCCTTCCTTCCTTTCTTCCTTCCTTCTCTCCCTCCTCTCCCTCCCTCCTTCTTTCCTTCTTTACTTCCTTTCTTCCTTCCTTCCTTCTCTCCCTCTTTCCTTCCTTCCTACCTTTTCTCCCTCCCTCTCTTCTTTCTTCTTCCTTTTCCTCCTTCCTTCCTTCCTCCTCTCCCTCTGTCCATATAAGGATAGGAGCATTGTCATGTCATGAATACCAAGGTCTAAGGCAGCCTACTATTCCCACAATAACAACTAAAGACCATGAATTACAAGCCACAATATATATATATATATATATATATATATATATATATATATATATATATATATCACCTTTAGACCTCCCAATCAAACAGCATGCCGGTACGTGGTAAGCTGTACTATTAAATGTGTTGTTCAAATTTGGAAGATAAGAAATGAGAAGCTAAATGCAGTAAATTGTAGTGGATCCAAAAAAGAAAAATTCCAATCAGCGGAGTGCCGGCTTGATTTCCATTTCTTTGGAAGGCTATTTTTTCTTGCCTACCCCTGCTGTGTCAATTTAATAAGTATTTAGTGAGTGCCTACCTGGAATCCAATCCAGGTTTCTGCCTGGCCATGAGGATTACCAAGACTAGTAAGACTTGATCCCTGCCCTTCTGTGGAGTTTAACATTTAGTAAGGTCTTCTACTTCTCACCCTCCATGATCCTACAGCCTGTCAGTCATACTATTCCACAAAACAGCACAGTACCAGACATGGATGAGACTGTAAGCTCAACAAGGCCGACTTTCTCATTTTAAAGATGAGGAAAACAGCAGAAAGGCTGTGGCTTTCCTAGAGTTATAGAGCAAGTTAGTTTCCTACTTAATTGATTAATTCAACACTTAGCACAGGGCCTGGCACACAGCAGGTACTTAATGTTTAATTGACCGAACCTGGTTTCCCAGGACTATACCAATTTGGGAAGCTCATGCTTCTTATCAGTTTAAAAGAAGATGTCCATGGGAAGAAAAAGTCACTTTCTTTATTCCTTCGGGTAATTTTTGGGTATTCAGATAACGCTGCCTAGTTAAGGCAATTCAGCTTAAAAGTATGAAACCTAAGTAGGTCATTTTAGCTGTAGCAAAGAGAAATCATCAAAGGAAGGATCCAGTCAATGTGATAGTCATAAATGCCCAGTGAAGTTAACCTTGAACATTGGTAGAGGGAAAGAAATGCCATCTTATTGAGAAACAAATATTTGACATTATTCAATTAGTATTTGATACAACACAAAACATTTCAAACGTCAAAATAAATTGGGCCATGATTAAACCAATGGCAATATACTCAAGGCACAAAAAGAAAGCCACAGAATAACTGAACCTGCAATAAAGCAACATGTGTTTTAAGACGTAGCAATAATAAAAATGTAAAGGTAATAAGAATAAATATAACCAATAAAAATTATTCAAGTCTCCCTAACAAAAATAATCGGATAATTGCTTCTCAGGTGACATTTTTAAAAAGCAAATATTCCTTGCCACCATAACTTTAAATGTAGATCGCATAAATGTATATTACATATAGTTATATATAAGCAGTTTCAATGTATTTTTGTGTACATATATATACAAGAACATTTACAATATGCTGCAGATTATTTTCAAGGGTTTTGTAGAACTGGAAAAGAAGAGGGGTAGGCAAAGGGTATTTTTCCAATCACCTTTTTATCTAATAATCCTCTTAACTGTCCCCCATGCAGCTGTCTTTGTATCCAAATGGCCTGAGTCAACTGCAGTCCACCAATAGCGTTGCCTTGTGTCCTACCACTGGACTTCAAAAATACAGGAAGAGAGAGTGAGGCTGACAACTTTATACAACTCTTCCTCAATTAAATCCCATTCGGGTGGAAGTCAAGACATGGACATGTCATTGGTCCTTTTCAAAGACAAAGGACCAGTCCAGAATATCAAGGCAATTAATGAAAAGAAATGTTAGGGAAGGTGACCTAGCTGTACCAGATTTTAATCTCTATTATAAAGTAGCAGTCCTCAAAACTGCCTGGTACTGGCTAAGGAACAGAGTAATGGATCAATGGAATAGATTGGATACAAAAGACTCAGTAGTCAACTACTACCGTAACGTAATATTTGATAAGCCCAAAGACCCCAGTTTCTAGGTTAACAATTCACTATCTGACAAAAAATGCTGAGAAAATTGGAATATGGTATGGCAGAAACTGGGCATAGACCATCATCTAACACCATACACCAAAGTCAAGTCTAAATGGGTGCATGACCTAGGTATAAAGGCTGATACTGTAAATAATCTGGGGAAGCAAGGAATAGTGTACCTGTCAGATTTATGGAGCAGGGAAGACTTTATGACCAAAGAAGAGTTGGAGAGCATTATAAAATGCAAAATGGATAATCTTGATTACATAAAATTGAAAAGTTTCTGTACAAAGCCAATGTAACCAAGATTTAAGAGGGAAGTCAGAAACTGGGAAAGAATATTTACAACCAGTGTCTCTAATAAATGCCTCATTTCTAAAATATACAGGGAATTAAGTAAAATTTATATGAATACAAGTCATTCCCCAATTGATAAATGGGCAAAGGATATGAACAGGCAATTTACAGGGGTAGAAATTAAAGATATCTTTAAGCATATGGAAAAATGCTCTAAATCACTATTGATTCGAGAAATGCAAATCAAAACAACTTTCAAGTACCACATCTCACCAGTCAAACTGGCTAAGATGACAAAACAGGAAAATGACAAGTGCTGGAGAGGATGTGGAGAAATTGGAACTCTAATGCATTGTTGGGGGAGCTGTGAACTGATATAACCATTCTGGAGGGCAATGTGGAACTATGTGCAAAGGGCTATAAATAACTGCATACCTTTTGACCCAGTATTACCACTTTTGGGGTTGTATCCCAAAGAGATCATAGAAGTGGGAAAAGGACCCATATGTACAAAAATATTCATTGCAGCTCTCTTTGTGGTGGCAAAAATATGGACACTTAGGGGATGCCAATCAATTGGGGAATGGCTGAACAAGTTATGGTATATGAATGTAATGGAATACTAACTGTGCTAAAAGAAATGGGAAGGAGATGGACTTCATAATTACCTGGAGAGGCTTATATGAATTGATGCTAAGTGCGAAGAACAAACCAGGAAAAATTTGTACATAGTCACAGACACAACATATGTGTGATGACCAACCTTGATAAACTGGACTCTTCTCAGCAACGCACAGTTATAAGACAACTCTACAAGTCTCAGGATGGAAGGAGATACCTACATTCAGAGAAAGATCTAGAAAGACCAGAGTTGAAATGGAGACTGAAGTAACACATGCTATTATTCTTTTCCATATTTGGTTTTGTTTCTTTTTTTTCCCACTGTTCACTCCATTGGTTACAACGCTTCTATACAACCAGACTATTGTATAATGTGAAAATGTGTGCAGATCCTATACAT
>JAQQSW010008762.1:0-13393 GCA_028646575.1 Pseudocheirus occidentalis
CCAGATGGAAAAAGAATATCAAAAGCATTCTGAAGAGAATAATTCCTTCAGAATTAGAGTGGAGCAAGTGGAAGCTAATGACTTTATGAGAAACCAAGATACTATTGAACAGTTACAAAGAAATGAAAAAATAGAAAGCAATGTGAAATATCTCCTTGAAAAAACCACTGACCTGGAAAATAGATCCAGGAGAGACAATTTGAAAATTATTGGTCTACCTGAAACCCATGACCAGAAAAAGAACTTGGGAAACATCCTTCAAGAAATCCTCAAAGAAAATTGCCCTGATGTTTTAGAATCAGAAGGCAAAAGAGAATTTGAAAGAACACCTCTTCAAAAATATCCCCAAAAGGAAACTCCTAGAAATGTCATTGCCAGGTTCCAGAATACTCAGCTAAAGGAGAAAATATTATAGGCTGCCAAGAAAAAACCATTTGAATACTGCGGAAGCACTATCAGGATAACCCAAGATCTGGCAGCTTCTACACTGAGGGATCGAAGGGCCTTGGAATATGATATTTCAAATATTAAGGGAGCTGGGATTAAAACAGAGAATCAACTACCCAGCAAAACTAAGCATATTTTTCCAGGGGAAAATATGGTCATTTGATAAGGTGGAGGACTTTCAAGCATTCTTGCTAAAAAACACCAGAACTGAACAGAAAATTTGACAATCAAACACAAGAAGCATGAGAAGGTAAAGATGGGAAAGAAATCATAAGGAACTTGTCAAATTTGAATTATTTACATACCAATATGGAAAAACGATAATAGTAACTTATGAAACTTTTCTTAGTTGGAGGATAGGTGAAGGGAATACAAATGGATATATATGTATACTTATACATATGCCCATATAGGAGGCTATATATGCATATGAATACATATCTGAGCATGTGTATATATGGGTTTATAGAGGACATAGGATCAATTGAATACGAAGGGATGATACTTTAAAAGGCAAATTCTGAGGTGGGAGAGGACTAGAATGAGAGGAGATGGAGAGACAAAATGGGGCTAATCTTCCCATATAGAAGACGCAAGGGATAACTGTTACAACTTTACTTTCATTTACTCTTATTGAATCTGGCTTAGGGAAGAAATGGCATAAGCTCTAAACTGGGCATTATGCCACACAAAAGAGTAGGGGGCGTGGGGATGAAAGGCACAATGACAGAGGGGAGGGCAGGGTCTGGGGGAGGGATGCTGGATGTCCACACTTCAGTAAAGAGACAAGGACAGAGTAGAGAACAGAACAAGGGGGAGAGGGATAGGAAGGAGAGACAGATGATCACTGTCACAATATGTCCACTATGAAGTTGTCCTGTCTAATCACACAGCCTGTATTGAATTGGTTGTCCTTCCAGCGGGGGTGGGTGACAAGTGAGGAACCAAAAGAATCTACAATTTAAAGCTCTGCAATACCTGCAACTAGGAATCAAGATATATAGGTGCTGGGATAGGGAGACCCTCCCTGCCCTACCCGAAAGTTAGAGAGCAGACCAGGGGAGGGGCTCTACAGTGGGATGGCTATTTGGGGGTTGGGGTAGGGGAAAGACGGGGATAAAATTTGTAATTCAAAAATCTCATGAAAATTAATGATGTAAACAAGAAAACAAATAAAATGTATTACATTAAAAAAAAAGAAATTCCCCCTAGTCTGTACTTTGATCATAGCTGCTGCCTATTGCCCCTCTATAATCCCAATATGAGACCCAACAAGTATAGCATTTGGAGATAGAATTCCTTTGTTCTATCAACTCTGTTGCCACCTGGTGAAAGCCACTGAACTCATTAGTTTCTCCTTCTGTGAAACTGAAATAAAAATATTTGCCAAACATTGATCACAACATGCCAGATTATTCTGACAAAGGCATAACACAACAGGACTATGACCTATTCATTTGTGGAAGACATGCTTCTCAGTATAGACAAAAACTACTGTCATAACATACAGATGACTCATGTTGAGGTTGAAGTTCACTAAAATTCCTAGATTTCTCTCTTTTTTTCAAAGATAAATGATAATCTGACCGTGTTTACCATGCCTTTCATTTGTGAAGTTGCTCTCTGGAACCCAAGTATTACCCGTATTAAAATATATCATTAGCTCATCACAAAATCCTCACAAAATCTGGTTCCAAATGTGCAAATTTGATAAAGGTTAAACTTCATAGTATCAACATACCTTTGGAGACATCCTTGAAACTTGACACCAAACCTTTGGAATTACTAGAATATCATTGGTGACCTGTAAAGAAGTTTCATTAAAGTTAGGAGGGAAGAGCTAGGATATTTAGCACTAATGGTACATTATAAGAATACCCTTTCTCTCAAACTCCTAAATCTTTTCCTAATTCAAAACTCCTAACCTTTTTCCATCATCTTCTTCTACTATGTCTTTTTTCCCCCATCAAGACTAAAGAGTATCAGTTTTAATAAGACAATTTCCAGGGCAATGTGTGATTTCTGGTGTAAGGGAAAATGTGTGTCCCCTGTGCCAGGGCTAGGAAAATTATACCCTTTGTAACAAAATATTACAGAAATTAAATCAAAGTACAAGGTAATTATTCTCCAACAAATAAATGTTTATTGAATTTTTTTCCCCAAATTAAGCCCATCATGAGAACTCTCATTCTCCTTTTCTATTGTACATTTATCATTGCAATACATTGAGAGGATGAGAAATAGAGTGCCATAGTAGGTAGGAGTATAATGTCAGGGAAAGAACATTAGATTTGAAGTCAGGGATCCTGAATTTGAATTTTGTCTCTGCTGATCATTACCTGTATAATCTCAAATAAGTCACTGAAACTCAACTTTCACATCAATAATATCAGTAATGTGTATGGATTTAATTAAATGATCTCTAAGATACCTTCCAGCTCCAAATCTTTGAAACTAAGACAATTGATACTGTTAACACCAGAAATCTCAAAAACCCATGCTTTCTAAAGCAATAATAATTAGGAAAAAAAGCCAGTTCAATTGACTAAACCTTTCCTCCTCCAACCTTTACCTTCATCTCTGTTATTTGTCACTGAATTTAAATAAAACATGTTCCTGGGTTTCTTTCATAATAGTTCACTATGTTTCCCCATAAAAATATTCTTCTTTTCAGAGTAAAGCTATAATGCACAGATGCTCAAAAAAGTGCATTTTTAAAAGGCTTAGAGAGATTATAGGCAATTGAACTTTACAAGCTTCATTTTACTTGAATGTAAATGGCTCTTCATTTTAAAAAAATGCATATCCTTCCCCTTACTGACAACAGCATTCAGCTAAAAAAGTTTTCATATGAAAGAAGTATAGTTACACACAAATGTGATTGCCATTTTGCAATGCAGGCATATTTTACATGAGTATTTCTGATAAGTGCTTATAAAATATGCCACTCAAATGATTGACATCTTTTGTGCTCTATTCTTTTCAAGAAAAATATATCTTAAATATAAGAAAATCAATTGTTTTTTTAGATTTTTGCATACTGGAAACAATCTCTATTTGAAAGAGAGATACTTTAATAGTCAAATAAGTCCCTTCTATAACACATGTCCTTTCTCTTTCATTTATATTAGTTGCAACAATAAACAAAAAAATCAAAATAGATCTATTACCTATCATCTGAAGTAATCAACTAAATTCAGTTTGTGACAATATGTATTCATATTTCAGAACTATCTACTCTACTATTCATATAATGCTAGAAACTATTTGAGAAGGCAACTATGAGAAGTTTGTTTAAAATTATTATACTTCCAAGTAACAAGATTAAAATTAATTGCCACTAGTGATGTAACAGATTATTTTACTTGCTATTTTTTAGTTTTCTAGATTATTTATTTGTATGGAAATTTTATTTTATAATTGACTGAAATCAGTCAATAATAATTTACTAAATGTTTAACTATATGCCAAGTAGAATCATCTCAATAATCAATGCCCAAAGAGAATGGTGGGTTTTCACTAAGCTATATGAGGATTCTCTTCTTTTCTCTATATGTATTCTACTGATGACCTCACTGACTCCCATGGCTTCAATTTTCATCTCTACACATATAATTCCCAATTGGAGTCACACATCTCTATTAAACATTTCCAAATGGATATGCTGTATTTCAAATTCAACATGTAAAAAGCAAATCTTATTCTATTTCCACTCAAACCCACTCTTTCCAAATTTACCTATTTCTACTAAGGATACCATTATCATTCCAGTAACCCCAGTTTTCACCCATTGAATTTTCCAAGATTCTTCACTCCCCTTTACCTTACCTATTCAATTAGTTGCCAAATCTTGCCAGTTTTACCTGTGTAATATCTCTTTCCTCTGTCCCTTTTGATTTATTCAAACAGATACTAGTTCAGGTCTGTATTACCTATACCTGTAAGGTTAATGAAATAGGAAGATATTCCCCTCCCATTAATGAGGCTAACACATGAAATCTGTGATTACGTGGAGCCTGGGTCACATGGAGCTTAGTGTGAGTGGAGCTTGCCCAAGGAGGAGAGAGAAAGAGAGCATGAGCAGAGAACAGAGAGCAGAAAGAGAGAAGCAGGGAGAGAGGAATTTGCCTAAGGGATCTTGTTTGTGGGGATGCCTAACAGAAAGAAGGTTTAACATGGATTACTGATGAGTATCCCATTAAATCTTACCTCCTGATATCCTCATGATGTTCCAAATAAATGTTTCGGGTTTGCCTCTGAGGAAGAAAGTGTATTTTATTTTGCAAATCTACCCTGGAAATATTCATGTATATTCATAGTGGCTGCTATGGGTATCACATTGGCATTACAACATCTCATATGAATATTCCAGTAACCTCCTAATGGTTCTCCACATCTTATTACTCTCTCTGGTCAAATACATTCAATCAATAAATATTTATTAAGCATCTTTATCAAAAATATTATTTATTCAGAATCTTCATTATTAAGTATCATTATATACTAGGTTCTGGGTATTTCTACAGCATAGGCAGGCCTGACCACATCACTTCCTTCTTCAATAAATTCCAATGACTTCCTTATCATTTGAAGGATAAACTACACACATCTCTTTTTGGTATTTACACTACTTTAGATTCATAATACATTAGACCCACTCTTCTGTGGTTATGCTTCTAGAAACTTGGCATTACTCCAAAAAGATACTTCTGTCCTAACGGTCCATAGAAACAGCCCTTCCCATCAGAAAGCTTATTTTTTTGGTTTTTGTTGTTATTGTTCTATTTCAAAGCTATAGGAGTTCTTATACTACTTGCTACAGTTAATAATCCTTTAATATTTTACCTCAAGCCATACCAACAAATGATCCCTCCCCCAGCTGTTAAGCATTTTGTGTATTTCCATTAATTTCTCATCTTTGTACACCTCCATTGTCTAAAACCTTCATTTTTTTCTTCAGGATGGATAAGTTTCTTGAAGTTTTTCCAAAGAGTTCCTTTCTATGCAGTAAGGTTATTTCCCCCTTAAATTAGGCTAGAAGTTACTATGTTCTTCATTAATTATTCAAGGCCCTTCACATTCCGGCTCTTACTCAACTTTCCAACCTTACTCTATATCGTTTTCCTCTATAAACTGTTCATTCCAGCCAAAGTGATCTTGCTGTTCCTCACCTGCTAAACTCTGTCTCCAATTTCCCTGTCTTTGCCCTAGTTATTCCAGATGCTGGAAATACACTCCATCTTTATAGTCATCTCTTTAAATCCAAAGTTCAAAAGTTCAGTCCAAGCGCAACCTCCTATATAAAGCCTTTATTTATCCCCTAACCATTAGAGATCAATGAAAAAACTATTTATATTAGCTGCAATAGATTTATTGTCTATATTTTCTATGCACTTAGTTATGTACTGGAATGTAAGCTCCTTGAGGTCAAGGAGCCAGCTTGTTTTTGTTTCATTTATTGCTTTTTGTCCTTTTTTTCCCCAAATGGCCCATAGAAGGCACTTAACAAATGCTTGTTGACTTACCTGTGATCTCATTAGTGTGAGTGTTCTTTCCAAACAAGCAGATGGCAATCCATCCCTAACCTACCTATCCTGTCCAATTCTTGTTCATGTTCACTCATGAGTCTGCCCCTGAAAATCTACCCACCATGCTGGAACCTTATTTACTTATCACTTCTATTGTGTGTCCATAGGAACATGCCTGATCCATCTTATTTGTCACTCCTACATTTCCTCAGTAGCCTTCTTCCCTTTTCTTCTGTAATTCCTTCTTTGAAACTTTTTGAAATTTGCTAAAATCAGAGTCATTTTTCCTTTCATCAAGTATGTTTTAAATTTTTTGGCTATATATTCAGCTTTAGCAAACTCAAAAGTATTCTAGATAGCATATCTAATTGTGATAAGCATTGGTGAGTTAAAGAAAAAAATCTCTTCATCAGACTTTTCAGAGCAACCACTTCAGATGTTCATTGGTTAATGTGGCTGAGACAACGTAAGTTGATTCCTGGATTCATTGATTTTGTCCGAACCGTTGTTGTAGTGGTTATGTTGGTGTAGAAGGAGTGACTGTGGGGGTGACTGTAGCCGTTGTAGTTGGGGTTGGTGTTACTTGGCTAGGGAGGACAGTCATAATGATCTAACTGCTATGTCTGAAATTTTGCCATTTAAGATAGTCTGCTGTCATTCAGACCTTCTTTCTGTATTAGCATTTAAGTACCTTGAAGAGAGGAACTATGTCTCTCTCATTGCTGTATTGGATTGAACGTTATAGCTAGCACACATTGATGTGGTTGTTTAGTCTATCAATTGTGTCAAACTTCATGACCCCTTTCAGGGTTTTCTTGGCAGAGATACTGGAATGGTTTGCCATTTCCTTCTCCAGCTAATTTTACAAATGAGGAAACTGAGGTAAACAAGGTTAAGTGACTCATCCAGGGTCACACGACTAGTAAGTGTTTGAAGCTAGATTTGAATTGAGGTCTTCCTGATTCCTGGCCTAACATTCTATCCACTGCTCTACTGAGCTGCCTACATAATAAGTGCTTAGTAAATGTTTCCTGACTGATTATATAATGATAGCCTCAAATAAAAGTGAATATTTCCCATTAAAAAAATCATACAAAGAACACAACTAAATGAGATACTCAGTCTATTGTTTTGCACTGACTTTGGAGTCAGAGGACTAGGATTCAAAATCCACTTTTGACAGTTGCTACTTGTGTGAGGTTGAGCAAGTCCCTTAACCTCAAAGGGTCCAAATTTCTTCAACTATAAAGTGAAAGGAAGACATCTGAGGTCCCTTCCAGCTCTTGATTTATGAACTCAGTTGGATAGCAAATGATGATAATAAACCTAGTATCATGGGTCTGATTCCCATATAAACTTCTTAGCATCACTCAGTCTCAGGGTCAGAGAATGCAACCTTGACCTAACCATTTGCTACTTACTGATGGGGATTGAGCAAGAGGGCATAAATAGGTGCAAATCCTATTCCATTTCTGGGCATTGTGGGGAGGATGGCAATGGAATGTGCTAATTATGAGGCCATTAGCTGACCCTCTTAAGTGAAAACTAAAACATCAACATAATAATGTTTTAGAATTTGGCACTGGACTCTAAGATGAAGTTGTGATGACTTCCTTTTTATTGGCGCTTAATTTGATACAACAAGCCATTTTCCCACAGCAGAATGACTCCAGAATTCTATTAAAGGTAGAACAATGCAACCTGTGAATTGTGAAGTCCTCTATAAAAATGAGCATTTGTTGCAGCAGCTGGTGCTACTATTGCTACCATTATTGCCTCCACCAAAATCCCAAGGATGGAATATTTCTCAACAAAATTCTCTTCCAGAGATCTTTTAAGATACCAAGTTTCGTCCACAAAGAGAAATAACTGGAAGTCATGCCACAAAGCTTTCCTGTTTTGTGCTGTCTCCAACAGCATTTTCACTTAAAGAGTTTAGCCCATGTTTCCCTTTGCCCCATGATATATTGTCATGCTACTTTACTATTCACACTGCTGAGGCTTAAAGGCCATCTTTATCATTGCAGGGAAATCCTAACAGGTTTGCTGCCATGTCCCAAACACACATTTACCAATGCAGAAGCAAAACTGGCAGCTTGTACTATAAACCAATGCCAAGCAGGCTTTTAGTAAATGGCCCCTAACCATTTTAAGTTCCATAAGAAAGTATATCTTAATGATTTAAATCCCAAACATTAAAGTTCTTTTCAAATGTAGAGACGTCATGATTCATAGGTCATTGGGAGAAAAGTTGTGGGAGGAAGAAAATTAATAAATGAGGTAAGGAAAAACAATAAAAGAGAATTCTATAATGTCTATTTTCCTGAGCTAAATATTTTGACACTGAATGATACTGGTGAAAGGAAAAAATGTGAGAAGCAGCATGGTGTAGTGTAAAGAGTGCTAGCATAGAAACTCATAGTGCACACCCCAGTTGTGTGACTTTTTAGATTTATGATGCTGAGAAAATCACTTAGCCTCTCCCAGGTAGCTTTGCTGAGCTGTCAAATGTTAATGCACTTGTAGCTCCTACTTCATAAGACTGTTATAAGGATCAAATGAGTTAATGTATGTAAATCATTTTTGCAAACCTTAAAGGCTGTGCAAATGGTAATTATCATGTTAATTATGATAGTTACGTTATGTTGTCATGTCAATTATGAGAGGTAGTATTCAGTAGTCCATAGATAATTCTGGAATCAGGAAGATCCAGGTTCAAATACTGCTTTAGATTTAAAATGGCTATCGGATCTTGGTTAAATCACTTAAACTCTTTGCCCCAAGTGACTCTTTAAGAATATAAGGTAAGGAAGAGTGAATATCTACATTTGTAGAAGTTACTCATCAGGCATTCTCTCTCAAATTCTCAAAAAGTACAGATAAAGATGACAACCTATCCATAACTAACCATTCTGTATGACTCTTATCCATGTTAGGAAGGAAGGAAAGGAAACAAGCATTTATTAAATACCTACTATATGCCAAGCACTAAATATCATCCCATTTTATTCTTCCAGCAACCACAGGAACAAGTATTGGTGTTATTATCCCTATTTGGCAGTTGAGGAATCTGAAGGAGAAAGAGGTTAAGTGGTTTGCTTAGGGTCACAGAACTAGTAAGTACTTAAGGAAAGAATTTAACTCAAGTTTTCCTGATTCAAGGCCTAGAGCTTTATCCAGTATACTACCTAGCTGCCTCTAGGTGGGCTATATTATCCCAAAAGTTTGCGTTAAGGAGTCCCCCAAATATGATAGAACTCTTCTTCACTTTCTCTTTTTTTTTCAATTTTATCATAGGCATTTTTTATTAATAGACGATTAGAAAAATAATCATGGTAGAGACACCTAGTTCATTCTTCTAATAAGACTGTTGATCTGGTCCTCCCTGACATCCGCATCTCCACCTTCCACAAAATGTGTAGCCTTCTTCCTCATTCTACCTTGAGAAGACAATTTGAAGAACCACAAGAAGTTGCTGCAGCTTTGAAGTGCTCGCCAACAGCAGAGATCTCTTGGATCAAATCCTCCATGTAGATAATTCCATATTTACCAAGAGATTTTGCAATAAGGATATTATCTATAAGGGCAATTCTCTTTTTCTTCATCTTTCCATAATCATGCTTATAAGTCAAGTCATTCACAGACTTCAGGTTTAGGTAACTCTAAGCAATATATGGTTCCACAGTCCTCAGCATGCTCACTGAAGCCTTGTAAAGCTTAACAAAAGTGCCCTTGAAAATTTGCTGAAGATGAAGAAGCTGTAATACTTTGGGATCTTTAGGCTAACACTATTGACACCTCTGATTCTTATCACAAAAGCTAACTTGGATTCAGCAGGTACATGGTAGTTGCCAGCCTTACATGCCATTCTAGCCAACCAGATTTCACTTCTGTGCTTCTGTCTGTATGCCTTATGGTAGGCTTTAGACTTTTCATAGATAACTTTTTTCTGTATTTTATGGAGATTTTTTAATAGCCATCTTCTTCAGGCATTTGGCCTTCAGTATTGCAAAAATCTTCCACTATTTCAGAAGGGATTCTAGAACAGATGGTAGATTCTTCCTTTCTTCTATGACTGCCATGGTTCCTGCCAGAAAACTCTTACCTTCTCTTAACATCAAGAGGATACCAGTGGACTACCTGGGCTGTCCATTTGTCATCCTTGTTCTTTCAACATGATTAGGCCATCTTCTCTTCCTTTATAACAATCTTTATTATTATTCTTCTTGAAGTTCCACACAGATCGTTTGCTACAGCCTGCTCAACCCACCACATGCCTATTCATTGCCCACTGTGTGATACTCATTTTTGGTTCTTCAGAGGTAGCATTGTTCATATCTTTCTGAGAGATATGTGCTAGTTAAAGATACTAGTATTGTGAAGGAGGTCCAGTACAGACTTGAGTTTGGAGCAGGGAAGGTGCAGCACTATTCCCATGGACACTGATGACCTCCAGATTCTCCTCATGCTGATTGCATAAAAGTCAAGGACATTGAAAAATCCCCTAGAATCTACCTGTAATCATCCAAAGGAATTTGGCTTGCCCATGTATAGAGGGGGAAAAACTTCCAATAATAAAATTATAGGTCCTGACTACCCCCCTTTCCCAAAAAAATATTATGGCATGGATGAGTGAAGAAAAGTATCATGGGTCTAGGGGTTCAATAAAGTATAAATCCTCATATGTATAAGATTTTGGGGAAATCTAAGACCTTTAAAGAAAAAAAATGGAACCCTCTAATTTAAACCTCCTTGATGAAGATATCAAGTCTGATAATTCATGGAAAAAATCTGGGACAAGATCTACTTCAAGGAATGATCAACAGTCTTGAAATTTCATTTAAATTAGTAGTTCTCAATTTTTTTCTCATTTTCTTTTCCATGAATAATTGTTGCAGAGCAAGGAGACTCAGGAATGTTCGTGTGACTGCAAGTTCTATTCATTTCTTGTCATCTAGCAAAACCTAGAACTCACCCTTGAGAAGCATTGATTTTGACTAAAGAAGTCACATTGTTACATCGTTTTTGGTTTGGTTTTATTGTTGTTGATGTTCTTTAAATTTCTACTACCTTGAAGGCTATAAAAGCTGAGAGCAGTCAAATTGTAAGAGAAACTTTTGCTAAATGATAGTCAATCCTTACACGGTGCCTTTTTCATGAAATTATTTTCTCTCTCCTTTTTCTTTTAGTTTTCTTTCCATTTTCATGTTTTGGTTAAAAAAATGCCCCTTGGAATCTCTATACTCAAATATTTCTAATCTTATGAATTTGCATCCATTATCCTCCTCAATTAGATGTAGTCATTTGTCTAATTACACTTAAGAGCTCAAAACCAACTATATGATAAAAACCAATTTCTGTTTGTGCAAAGCTTGAATTTGCACTAGCTTGGATTAATTCCATTGGTTATTATGGAAGCAAAGTGTCTAGTTGTGACCAAAATTTAAGATTCTTTTTTATTTGGTATTCCCTGCCCCAGTCAAATCTAATAAATAAGTTAAGACTTTGAAAATACCGATGTATTGTTATTGGGAAAAGGAAACACTTGAGCTATGGAGCTATGCATTAATGTTTTAAAGAATAAGACTTTTTATTCACAATCCTATGTATCAAAGAACCCTAAAGTTGGAAAGAATTTGATTCATTTTTTTTTTTGCTTTTTTGGAGGGGGAAAGGTAGGGCAATTGGGGTTAAGTGATTTGCCCAAGGTCACATGGCTAGTTTTGTGTTAAGTGTCTGAGTCCAGATTTGAACTCAGGTCCTCCTGATTTCAGAGCTGGTGCTCTATTCACTGAGCCACCTAGACACCCCTTGACTCATTTTAAAATAATCCATGTTCAGTTCAGCTGTTTTTCAGTTACATTCCAATTGGTCACTGGAAGGTACATAATCAAACCAGTCAGAGTTGTGGAGAAAGGGACTTACATTTTCATTCAACTTAATAAGTATTTATTTAAAACTGACTAATTAGAGCTAAGACTACAATAACAAAATTAAAATATCTCTTGCCTTCAAGGAGTTTACATTCTCCTGAGAGTATACAACATGTACCCATATAAGTAAGTAAAGGGAAGAAAATGTTACACCAAGTGAGGAAACACCAATGGGCAACAGCATTTAGGTCTGAAAGTTCAGGACACTGAGAAGAACTGTGAGTCATCTTTGTTGCCTATTATGTAGAGAGAAGAGAAAATGAGGGAAAACTGGATAAGGGCTATATTGTGAAAGAGCTCAAATGAAAGGCTAAATATGGACTTATTTATTAGCTGATGAATAGCCACTGAATCAGGAAATTTATTAGAAGACAGCTGAGTGTCTTACAATTATGTATGAGGAATAGAACAAGGAGACGCTAGAAGAAAGGTAGCTAAGGGCCTTCAGTAGGATGACAAGAATGGAAAGGATAGGAGAAGAAGAACTGTGGAGGTTCGCTAGATAGGACTTGGCAATTAAATGTGGGAAATAAGGAAGAATCATAAAAGTAAATCCAAGGTTTCTAGCCTGGGGTTTCAGAGAATAGTGATACCATTAATGAAAGTAAGAAACTCAGTAGGAAGTTGTGGGCAAAGGGTTTAGGCATTAGCAATAGAGATGAGGATCTTAGAAGTCAAATCTTAGGGTTTGATTTGGCAGCAGAATATCTAGTTGGAGACGTTCAGCTTGCTGTTGGAAACAAGGGATTGGAGTTCAGGAGCAAGGCCAGAGCTGAAGAAACATATGAGAGAGTCATTTAGCACCAACATGATGTTACAGAAAATGACTCCATAACAATGTAAGAAATAACAGGGGGAAAAAGAGACAATTTTTTTTAGTGGCAGATAAAAGTAGAGCAAATACTCAGTTGCTATACAAAGCTACAAGCTGCCTTACTGTAATTGAAATTATACTAAAACATACTTTCTTATCTCAAAAGTTGAAAAAGAAGGAAGTCGTATTTGCTTTATTTTACAATGTCATATTAAAATAAGATCAGTCTAGGTTTAAATTAGGTACCAGTATATCCACACATATATGTTTCCATGCTCTGTATTTTTAACAACTTCTTTTTCTGAATATGTAGAAAACAAATACATATGTATGTATGTGTTTATGAGGAGATAGATAGATAGATAGATAGACAGATATAGATATAGATGATGATATAGATATAGATAATGATATAGATACGGATGATGATAGAGATAGAAATAGACAGAGATACAGATACAGATAGACAGAGATAGAGATAGATATAGATACAGATAGAGGCAGAGATAGAGATAGAGAAAGAGATAGAGATAGAGATAGAGGTAGAGATAGACATAGACATAGAGAAAGAGATAGAGATAGATACAGACATAGAGAAAGAGAAAGAGATAGAGATAGAGAAAGAGATAGAGATAGAGAAAGAGATAGATAGAGAAAGAGATGGAGATAGA
>JAQQSW010008763.1:0-13393 GCA_028646575.1 Pseudocheirus occidentalis
TACATTCAGAGAAAGATCCAGAAAGACCAGAGGTTAAATGGAGACTGAAGCAATACATGTTATCACTCTTTTCTATGTTTGGTTTTGTTTCTCTTTTCCCATTGTTCAACCCATTGGCTACAACGCTTATACAACCAAACTATTGTACAATGTGAAAGAGTTTGCAGATCCTTTACATGATTGTATGCCACCATGGTGGGGGTGGGGGTGGGAGGAAGGGGAGAAAAATCTGAAACTCAAGTGATTCTGGAACTGAATCTTGTAAACTAAAAGTAAACAAACAAGTCAATAAAAAAATAAATAAATAAAATGTTGTTCTTATTCTACTAAATTCAATAAGAATCTATTAAGAGCCTACTGTGTGCTAGACATTATGCCAGACGTTAAGGATACAAAGACAAAAATGAAACAGTCCTCTCAAGGAGTTTATGTGTATTCTTCTGGGGAAAACAACTATAGAGAAAATAAATACAAGAAATGTGAGAATGGGGTAGGGAGGACTCTAGGAGGGGAGAACAAAAGACTGGAGAAATCAGTGGCATTGATTAGATGTGGCACTTCACCCATTCAACCAATAAACACTTATTGTCTACTGTGTGCCAGGCACTGTGCTAAGCATTTGAACTGAACTGAGTTAAGCTTAACCTTAGAGAAAATTAGAGCTCCAAAACATGGAGTTGGAAAGGAAGTGCATTTCAGTTTGTGTAAAGATACAGAGACTGCAAATGGAATATCGTATGTGAAGAAAAGCATGGAAGCCACTTTAACTAGATTACAGAATGCATAGAGGGGAGTCATGTACAATTGCTTGGAAATAGGTTAGATCCAGAATGTGAATGGCTTTAAATGACAGAGGAGTTTGTATTTTATCCCAGAGAAAACAGGGAGCTCCTGAAGCTTGTTGAGCAGGGAAGTGACATGGTCAGACCTGTGCTTTAGAAATATGCATTTGGGAACTGTGTGGAGAATGGATCAGAGGGGGAAAAGGGTGAACTCAGGGAGACCGTTTAAGAGTCTGTGTCAATAGGCCAGAAGCGAGATGATGAGAGCCTAAATCAGGATCTGTAATTCATAGATTTAGAGGCCATATAGTGCAACTCCATCATTTTGTATATAAGGAAACTAAATCATAGATAAGTTACATGATTTACCTAAGGTCATACTGGTAGTGTCAAAGGCAGCATTTACCATTTATACAAGAAGGCATCAAAAGATATGACACAGTGCTGTCAAACTCAAATAGAAACAGGTCCCTGTAGTCAACACATTGACTTTAAAGACTACAAATTAACATTGTTGTATTGCATTGTTATTTATTTTATTAAACGTTTACCAAATGCATTTTAATCTGATCTGGGCCATACTCTGGAGTTTTGCCAGCTTCTTGTGGCCTGGGGAACATGAGTTTAGCATTTTTAATATGAGAGATGTGGTTGAGATGAAAAAAAAACAAGACAGGGGGCAACTATGATGGGAAGAATCAAGAGTGAAGAGTATAAGTTGTCTTCTACATTGAATACCTGGACAATTGGAAGGTGGTACTCTTGAGAGAAAAAGTGAAGTTAGGAGATGATATAGTTTAAGAAAAAAGACAATGAACACTGTATTGATGGGGTCACTTTATGTGGAAACCTTTATAGTCTCACCTTGATCTGGATGCAGACCAACTTACCTTGAGGCATCCCTAAGGTAGTACATACATTATCTACTATGTATGGATCTAGTATATACAAAGTTGTCTGCATCTTATTTCTAGCCCTATTTGAATATAAGCAAATACAATGGATTTGCCTCTCCTTGTATCCTAGCATTTAGCATAATGCCTGGCACATAATAGAGTGCTTGTTGGCTCACTAGGGTGAGGAAAAGTTGAAGGTAAGGAAAGCAAGTGAATTATTGGAGGTAGGAGTGAGGGGAAATATAGGAAAGGAATGATTTGTTTTATCCATTTCTGTTTCTTCTACCATTCAGATGTTAGGGTGCCCTAGGCTGCCACCTTTCCTAAAGTCATCTCTTCAATCAGGCTAAGGGATGGAGCATCATTAGTTATGAGAATCATGCCAGGCCATGAATATAAAAGTGATGGCTACCCTCTGAATGAGATGCTCCTGAAACTGAAAAGACAAAATGAATTCTCAGGATTTTTTTTTCATTCAGTCTGACATAATTTTCTCCTTCTTCTCTGAAACCATTGCTGAGTAACCTTTTCTGAACCCCACAGCTTGAGTAAGGAAACAAATTTCCTGCTGCCACAGAAACAGCCTTTCACTTACCTAGCTGTGGATTAAAGTTGAAACCAAGTAGAGAGTCACATTACACAGGACTGACAGTGTCACAGACTGAAGTGCCCATTTACATGTTTATATACCAAGTGCCAGGAGACAGGCTTTGAAAAACCGAGTTCCTTTGCCTGAGTAGAGAGAATAGCAAGCATTGTTTAGGCCAAAATGCAGCAATAAAGCTGGCAGGTAGGTATAGTAAAGAGAGAAATGTGGACCAGGATAGGAGGATAATGGCCCTGACTGCTTCACCGAGGCTTTTGTTCTTGTCCCTTGCTTCATTTACATGCCAGTTAATGAGACTAGTGGAAGGAAGGGAAATGTCAATACCTCAACTTCATACTCGTCCTACAGGGACTTTTTGCATAGAGGCCCTTGAAATGGGTTTTGGGGATATAGACTCCCAGTCAGGAACTTAATGTGAATTAAGAAGTATTTTTCTAACTCCCCAGTCAGATCGTTGTCCAGAACCAAAGACCTCAAGTTTTCATAATATTATCCAGAGATATGCTGATACTTTTTGTGATCTGCCTTGCTTGGTATGGTAACTTATAACACTCTGTTATGTGCAAAAAGAATGACAGATCACCAAAAAGTGGTGAGCAAAAGATAGTCCTGAAGAACTAAAAGCCAATAGGTTATAGAGAAAAACAGTTTGAGAACCATGAAAAAAGTAGAGATGCCCAGTGAAGAGCACATAGGCCACAATCCCAAGAATATATCAATGACTGTAGATTTGGAGGTATGAACTGCGTAACTATGTGTGTTCCAATGTGTGTGCCTTCCATAATGTGCCCTGATTGCCAGAGTTCTATATGTTTCCTGGTTTTCTCATCTGGGCCTGATACAAGTCAATCCCCGGGAAGTTTGGGTTCAAAATTGGAACAAAATAAGATATTTGTAGGCAAGGGTGTGATGGAGTTAGTTTGTACCAGCCTGAGAGAGCTCTTGTTAAATTTTCTGTGTGAGCATTTATATCTCAGAAATTCATTAATGCTGCAAATTAGGAATTGCTTTATTGTTCTGCTGACTATCTAAACTTAAGAAAGGGAAGGAGAAAGTGTTAATAATGCAAAATAAACTTTAAAGTGTGTCATGTATTTTTTTTGTAGAGCTAATAATTAAACACTTTCTAGCAGACCATTGATTAAAGGTCATTTGACAGTTAACAAAAGGAGACTTATTTGGCCATAGCAGAAGGATATTCAAAAAGAATACATACTGAGGACACCCTTGGTTGTTCCAGATGAGAAAAGCAACCTTGTGTGACTTGCCCATTGTGTTCCACCAAGCTTAAGTGACAGCTTGTGGAGCAGGTCGTGGCTGTTTTGTGCTCAGGCAGCCAAAAAGTGGTGTCAACAACCCTTAGCCCCTTGAGCCAACTACTAGGATGGTTTCAATGATTTTCGAGGAAAAACTAGCCTAAGTTTCATGAGAGAAAGGGTTAAGATGTTGTTCCTGTTAGACCTAGCCATATCTATTCGCTGTTTGTGAGACTTCCATGTGTGTTCCCTGGTCACGTGTATAAGTAAGTGACAATTTACTTGCTTGGGATATAGATCTGTTCAGGGTTCTAAGAGAAACTATGACTGAAGTTGAGTGTGACTCAGCAGCAGAAGGAAGGACGTGGTATGTCTCAGTGAGTTATATATAAAGAATTAGAGAAATGAGGAACTTTTCATGTGAAGATTTGGGAGATATTAACATCAGAACAACTTATATGATTGTAGAAGAAGTATGATATATCTAATCATAGACAGGAAATGAGAATTTGCTTTCTATCCTTAAGCTAAGTAAATATATATGCACCATCCCACACCTATCAGATTGGCTAATGTGACAGAAAACTCAAATGTTGGAAGGGATGTGGGACAATTGAGACACTATTGTTTGTCCTTCATTCTTCAAGAACCATCAGGGAGGTGATGTCATGACTTGTAAATGAATTGGATTTAAGTGAGAGATGGCTGTGCAAAGTCGCCAACCTCAATCTTTTCTGGAACCATCTGGGTCCAGAGGCAAGATATTGATCAGGATGACTAGTGATGGTCCTGGAAGCAGTGAAAAATGTTGGCCTTTTTAAGCTAAGGTCTTTTCCAGGTCTCAGTTTGTCTAAGGCAATGCCCATTCAGTGATTAAGGCTAGGTAAGAAAGAAGGGCTAGGTAAGAAAGAAAAGGCAAAGAATGATCTTTTACTTAGTCCAGAAAAAAAATCAATCTACTCCGAGCTTGGCATAACAACAATCCTTTGCGCTCACCTTCTGGAACTGATGGTCCCTGAGCTCAGGCAAGCACCAACAGGCCCAGACATGAAGCCCTGCTATGAACTGAGTTTTTGTCACTAAATAACCTTGCCTCACTGTTGCTGTTGTGCCTTATTACTGTTGCTACACTACACTGTTTGAAAAAGGTGGCCCTTTTCTAGACCTGCCAGTGTGAGTGGAGGCTAGGATGAGTGATCCAGCCCAGAGAGTAAGTAGGTATCCACATGCCCCACCTGAAAGGTGTAAGGCACTACAAGGTAGGTGACAATCCCTCATATATATTATATGCATATTCTTAACATGTGTGCCCTCCTCCACTGAAAACCTATGAAAACATGAACCCCTTCTCTTTGGAGGGGTTTGGAAGTGTAATGTTTTCTTGTCATTTAATTTGCTAACCTCTTTGAGTAAATGTAATTTATATTGAATTAAAGGCTCCTCTAATTGGTAGCAAAAGTCAATGGATCAGTAGAGGATCATGACCCAAGATTTTGAGTGGGTGATGACCTACAGGGTGTCTCAAGCCTGGGATGGTTTTCTGAGGGGGGGGGGTCAGGAAAGAGAGGGAGGAGGGAGAGAGAGATAAAGAGAGAGGGAGAGAGAGAGGTTAAGTGAAAAATGCTACCTCTACCTCACCAATGGCCAGAGTAAGTCTCTTCTTCCTCTAATGGTTTGTGCTACTCTCTCACCATTTACCAGTCCCAGGAATGACTATTAAACATAATTACACAGAGCAAATCATCATCTGTTTTCAGACTTATGATCCTCACTCTTTTTTCACCAAGGAAAAACCCTGAGAAGAGTTATACCCTCATATCATATTGCTTTTTAAATTATAAATAATGAAATCAATAAGTAAACGAAATTTCTAGGTAGAAACTTAAAGACATATAGACAATAAGTATCACCTAATTTAACCATCTCACTTTATAGATAAATAAATTAGATTTTTATGGAAGAGAAGTGACTTGTCCATAGTCACACAACTAGTTGTGGCAAACTTGGCACTCACACCAAGAGCTCAAACCCCTATCCAATACTCTTGCTACCTACAGTGAATAAGGATGTATTTGTTATCAGTTATTTCTACATGCTATGTGAAAAAGAACGCCAGAAAATATATAATTGGCCCTTAAATTAAGCCATCCAATTATGAACAAATCATACATTAGAACCAGATGTGCAAGCATACATCTGGAGAAATTAGTTTCATCTGTTTGGTGATTCATTACTACAACAACTGGAGATGAATTCATCTACAATTTTCTTACCTTATACAAATGTTGAGAGTTAACAGCCTATTCTTGCCCAGAAGTATTTGTGCTGCACTCTGCACCCTTGGAGTGAAAAAGTAGACCTGGGTCCTAACTCCAGATCCCAGAGACAGATGGTAGAAGAGCATCTCTCCAATTAAAAGAGGCTATAATATGTTCCTGATGCCCTTGGTTAGAACTCAAAGGCATTTTCCCATATAAACATTGCTATAAAACTTATTCAAGATGGCTGAGTGAATGACAACAACAAATTCCAGAGACTCCTCATCATCTCAAAATAGCAACATGTGTAGCATACGAATTTTTTCAAAGAAAAAAGGAAAAACCTCATGCAGGAAAAACCTTTCAAAGAGAACAGAAAACGTAGGACTCATGAGATAGACAACAAGTTTTCAAATAGCACAATTGGAAAATAAACCAACAGAGCTAGAGAACAGAGCTCAGAGATGAATAATAATTATAATAATACTAATTAATACTAATAGCTAATACTTATATAGCACCTATTATGTTTCACATACTGTGGTAAGTATTACATATGTATATATGTGTGTATGCACACACACACACACACACACACACACATATACATAAAACCTCATTTGTTCTTCATAACAACCCTGAGAGAGTGCTGTTATTATCCCCATTTTACAGATGACAAATCTGGGACAAACAAAAACTAAGTGACATGCTCAAGGTCACACAACTAATAAGTGTTATAAGGCGGATTTAAACTCTGGTCTCCCATACTCCAGACTCAGTATTGTATCCATTGTACCACCTACCTGTCTCTGGTTTCTCAGAAAAACAAATTATATAGATACTGAATTTCAGAAAATCATATAAGAAAAATTTTGAAAGTATTAGAAACAAATAGCAGAATAAATATGTCTGTCAACAAGTATTTATTAAGCACCTACTTTGTGCCAGATTGTAAAAACTGATAGAATCCACAGGGTGTCGACAGAGAGGAAAACTAAATTTAATCATCTGGAAGTGTAGTCTCAAATCAAAGCTTCACTATCAAAGAATCTTACAGACAATCAAAAAGCATTGCATTATCAAAAAGCAAGCAAGACTATCCAGCGAGGAAGAAAAAAGAAAAAAGAATAAAATTCACTAAAAATCAAGGAAAAACAGTTTGTACAATAAGTTTGCCATTTTTTACAAAGGTGAACACAATTCACCAAGTAAAAAAAAATATTTCATAACTGATATCAGAAAATTTCAATCTTCTGACTTATTCTGTCCTGTTCAACCTTTTGCTAATTTACACTAATTAATGAAGCAACATAGCTGAAGCAAAATAAGACTTGAAAGCAAGTAACAAGTAAATAATAACTCAACATTTACATGCCATAAGAACATGATATGATTAGTGTAGCTTTTGAAGTCCTACTTTGCATGAGGGGCATTGAGAATATAAAAGCTAGGAACTTAAGGGAAATACCCTATTAGAATTAGAACAAACAGAAGTAGAACATCTGGAAATGGAAAGTAGGGTTCAGAAATGAACTATTATTTCTTCAAAATGAGTATCACATGTGAAAGTAGATAATAGAGACTGGGTAGGGGAGATTATACACTAAAGCATCCTCTTATTGAATTAGGCTAGAGAGAGTAAAAAGAGAATCCGGAAATTTCTAACTAGATGTCTCACAGGCATGTCAAACTCAAAAATCCCAAACAGTACTACTTATTTTCACCATACCCCCCAACCTGTCTCTTTTTGAGATTTCCTTATTTTTGTTGGTGACACCAATCATCCTTCTTGTCACTCATGTTTACAGCCTTATAGTCATCCTCATTTCCTCACTCTTTTATATCCAATCACTTGCCAAATCTTGTCATTTCTACCAACACAACAAAACTCATTACATATTATTCTCTCAACTCAAAGTCATCACCCTAGTTCACCCTCCTCACACCTTTACTATGTCAATAACCTCCTAATTAGTCTCCTTGGTTCTTTCTCCCCATCCCAATCCATCTTCTATAACCTGTAGTCACTAAAGCTGATTTTACAAAAGTACAGATCACTCCCCTACTCAAATTGCTCCCTATTGCTTTTAATATCAAATATAAGCTTCTCCATTCGGCTTTTAAAGTCCTTACAATCTGACTTTTAAAAAAAATTACTCAATTTTCTGCACACTTGAGTGTATCCTGACAGGCTTTGCCACTGTTCTTCACAAAAGACTCCTCCCCATTTCTGGTCTCTGTGCCCCTGAATTGGCTGAAGGTACCCTCTTCTAACCTCCACTTCTTACAATCACTGATTTCCTTCAAAACCAAGAACAAGTACTACCTTCTACAGAAATGGCCTTAACTGATCCTCCTCCAACAACTAGTATGCTCACCTTGCAAATTTCCTGAAATGTATTCTGTACATATTCCACATCTCTATGTTTGCACGTATATATTGTTTCATCCAATAGAGAGAATGCAAACTCCTTTAAAGGAAAGGAATATTTCATTATTGTCCCTATATCCACAGTATCTGGCTCTTGGTTGATGCTTAATAAATGTTTACTGATTGATTAATTAAGGAGTTAATTGATGACTATGGTCATATAGCCAACACGGGACAAAGGCAGAACCTGAACCCAAACCATCCTGACTCTGAGATTGGTCCTCTGTTCCCTATCCATCCTAACTCTCCTCAGTGATGATAATGGTACAAAAAAATTATGTGAAATACTCAGAGCAGCTAGGTAGCACAGCAAGTAGAGCGCCAGCCCTGAGGTGGGGGTGACCTGAATTCAGATCTGGCCTCAAACACTTACTGGCTGTGACCCTGGGCAAGTCACTTAACCTTGATTGCCTCAAAAAGAATTTATGTGAAATCCTGGAAAAGATACTATAGTTCTGCTTCCAAAGAGTGATTTATTGCAACTACATAGGATTTATAGCAGCAATACCAGAATTACTCAACATTATGAAAACAATTAGCATAATATATCACATGCCTGACACATAAGTACTTGTTGATTAATTGGTCGTATTAATAACAAAACAACAAAAACCAGATATTATATTAATAGATTCAGAAGAAAACATTTAAATATATATCTCATGTTAAAAAAAATAAAAAATGTAGAAATGAAAGTCTCTTTCATTAATATAAGCAGAAGTATTTATCTAAAACCAAGCATTAGTATTATTTGCAATAAACATTGGAAACTTTCCTAGTAAGATCAGGGGTATAAAAAGCATACTCACTCTCATTGTTTCACTGTCATTATTTGGCACAGTACTAAAGATGCTAGTGAAAGCAAGAATATAAGAAAATGAAATTAAGAATATGCATTGATGAAAGGAAGGTAAAATTATCTCTATTTGAAAATAACATGATGGTTCACTTAGAAACTCTTACAGAATCAATGAAAATATCTCAGTAATTAATGACTTTAGCAAAGTATCACAAATCCACAAAATGATCAGCTTTTCCTTTTCCTTTTCTTCTTTTTTTCCTTCCTCCCTTCTTTCCTTTTTCTCTTTCTTGTTTGCTTGCTTTGGCCTGCAATTTCATGGGCACACAGGGAATTCTTTCCCAAGAACTCACCCTACCAATGAAGGTCAACACCTTCTTTGAATCATATAATCCTAGAAAGCTGCCTCAGGCACCAAAAGGTTAAAGAGATTTGCCCAGGACTACACGCCATCAGTATATATCACTTGAATCTAGGCCTTCCCAAATTTAATATCAACTACCTATTTCTATATCTTACTAAGAAGAAAAAAATTTATATATATGCATAGGGAGAAAAAATAGAAATGTCATTTAAAATAACAACAACAATCCATTAAATAAAATAACCTACCAAAGCACACCCAGTAGTTTCATAAATAAAAGTGCAAAACAATTTCCAATAATGCAAATAATTGTAGAGCTATCCAATATTCATGGTTGCTATACATCAACCTGCTACAATTAATATACAAATAAACCTGCAGATCTTATTCTGTGCCAAACAATTTACCAAAGAGACACATCAGGTATTTAACCAAAATAGTAGCGAAATTTGTATAGGAGAACAGAAAGCTGAGAGGGAAAAAAGGAGGGGGAAAAGTAAGAAAAATGTTTAGTATTCGCAAACCTCAAATTTTATTACAAGTCAATAATTATTAAAACTCTGATATTGTACAAAAATAGAAAAGGGAACTAATAGGATAGATTAGATAAAATGAAAGTGTAGTTATCGGTCTAATCTTTGATAAACCCAGGAATTCAAAGTACTAGAGAAAGAAAACTATTCACTAAAAAACAATGGCAAAACTGGAAGCAAGAGCCAAAGATGTTAATATGTTTCAAAAGAAGAAATTTAAATCATCAGTAACCATCTGAAGAAATGTTCAAAATGGCTTGTAGTCATATAAATGTAAATTAAAACAACTTGCAAGTATCACATCAAATTGGCAAAGGTCATGAAAAAAATTTAAAAAGTTCAAGTTGGATCCAAATCTGGAAAAGGACGGGGGAACAATCAAACAAATTCATTACTGGTGGAGCTGTAAACTGGTCCATCTGTGTTGGAAAACAATTTGAAGTAGTGCAAGAAAAGTTACTAAGTTGTTCGTACCTGATGACTCAGAACCCCATTGCCTGATTTATACCCAATAAGAAAAGCCCTATCTGTACAAAATAGTCACATCAATATCATATGTATTAACAAAAAGTTGGAAACAGAGTTTATGTATGACAAATACGGAATGGCTGAACAAATTATGGTGGGTGTATGGAATTAAATGTCACTATGCATTAAGGAATGACAAATATGAAGAATTGAAAGAAATACTGGGAAATGTATTCAGTGACGCAGAAATGAAAAAAACAATGAAAAAGAATAATGTGCAAAGCAACAGGATTCACATCACACACAGTGGATAACTTCGGTACTAACTCATTAAAATATTTGCCCTTCCTAACTTTAAAAAATATTGATGAACGACCACTTACAATAATATAAAATCCCAATCAAACATTGTCAAATTCATTCTTTTTTATACTATTTTGCTGAATTATTTTCAATGACAATATCGTAGGGGTTATAATTATGATTTAGGTGGCAGCTTGTATTTTATGTTGAAAGAAAATTTGTCAATAACAAGAAGCAGTGTTAATAACAGAATTTTGCTAAACTAATTGTTTATTAAATTGATTTGTTTATTTACTTTTAGTTTACAAGATTCAGTTCCGAAGTCCCTTGAGTTTCAAATTTTCTCCCCTCCCTCTCCCTGCTTTCCTCCACCCCAATCCCCCCAGCCATGGTGGCATGCAAACAAGTACAGGATCTGCAAATACTTTCACATTGGACATTAGTCTGGTTGTGTAGAAGGGTTTTAATCAACGGAGAGAACAATGGGAAAAAAAGAAACAAAATACAATGTGGAAAAGAACAATAACATGTAGATTGCTTCAGTCTCCATTTAAACTCTTTTTTTTCTAGATTTTTCTCTGAATATAGATATCTTTTTCCATCCTGGGACTTGCAGAGTTGTCTTATAACTGTGCATTGCTGAGAAGAGTCCAGTTTATCAAGGTTGGTTGTCACATATACGATATGTCTGTGATTGTGTACAAATTTTTCTTGGTTCTTCTCTTCTCACTTAGCATCACTTTGTATAAGCCTCTCCATGTAAATATGAAGTCCATCTCCCTCCCATTTCTTATAGCACAATAGTATCCCATTACATTCATATACCACAACTTGTTTAGCCATTCCCCAATTGATGAGCATTCCCTTAATTTCCAGTTTTTTGCCACCACAAAGAGAGCTGCAATAAATATTTTTGTACATATGGGTCTTCCTCCCACTTCTATGATCTCTTCAAGGATACAACTCCAGAAGTGGTATTACTGGGTCAAAGGGTATGCAATTATTTATAGCCCTTTGGGCATAGTTCCAGATTGCCCTCCAGGATGGTTATATCAGTTCACAGCTCTGCCAACAGTGCATTAGTGTTCCAATTTTTCCACATTCTCTCCAGCATTTGTCATTTTCCTGTTTTGTCATCTTAGCCAATCTGACTGGTGAAATGTGGTACCTCGAAGATGTTTTGATTTGCATTTCTCAAATCAAATTTAGATTTAGATTTAGAGCATTTTTTCATATGCTTACACATGTCTTTAATTTCTGTCTCTGAAATTTGCCTGTTCATATCCTTTGACCATTTATCAATTACGGAATGACTTGTATTCTTATAGATTTGACTCAGTTCCCTGTATATTTTAGAAATGAGGACTTTATCAGAGACACTGGTTGTAAAAATTATTTCCCAATTTCCCACTTCCCTCTCAATCTTGGTTACATTGGCTTTGTTTGTACAGAAACTTTTCAATTTAATGTAATCAAGATTAACCATTTTGCATTTTATAATGCTCTCTAACTCCTCTTTGGTCATAAAGTCTTCCCTGCTCCATAAATCTGACAGGTAAACTATTCTTTGCTTCCCCAGACTACTTACAGTATTAGCCTTTATAACTAGATCATGCACCCATTTAGACTTGATTTTGGTGTACAGGGTTAGATGATGGTCTATGCCCAGTTTCTGCCATACTATATTCTAATTTTCCCAGAAGTTTTTGTCAAATAGTGAGTTCTTATCCCCAAAACTGGAGTGTTTAGGCTTATCAAATAGTATATAATTGCTGACTACTGAGTCTTTTGTACCCAATGTATTCCATTGATCCACTACTCTGTTCCTCAATCAGTACCAAGTAGTTTTGATGACTGCTGCTTTATAATACAGATTAAAGTCTGGTATGATGAGGCCACCTTCTCTAGCATTTCTTTCATTACTTGCCTTGACATTCTGGACCTTTTATTCTTCTAAATGAATTTTGTCACTATTTTTTCTAGCTCTATAAAGTAATTTTTTGGTAGATTGATTGGTATGGCACTAAATATGTAATTTAATTTAGGTAAAATTGTCATTCTTATTATATTAGCTCAACCCAGCCATGAGCAATTGATGTTTTTTCCTATTAGTTAGATCTGATTTTATTTGTGTGAAAAGTGTTTTGTAGTTGTGTTCATATAGGTACTGTGCTTGTTTTGGCAGGTAGATTCCCAAATATTTTATAATGTCTACAGTAACTTTAAATGGGGTTTCTCCTACTATCTCTTCCTGGACTTCATTGGAGATGTATAGGAATGCTGAGGATTTGTGTGGGTTTATTTTATGTCCTGAAACTTTCCTAAATTTATTTATTGTCTCAAGAAGTTTTTTACTTGATTCTCTAGGATTTTCCAAGTATATCATCACATCATCTGCAAAGAGTGATAGCTTAGTCTCTTCTTTGCCTAATTTGATTCCTTTGATTTCTTTTTCTTTTTAATTGCTACTGCTAACATTTCTAATACCAGATTGAATAAGAGGGGTGATAGTGGACATCCTTGTTTCACCCCTGATCTTATTGGAAATGCTTCTAGCTTATCTCCATTACATTTAATACTTGCTGATGGCTTTAAGTAGATGCTACCTATTATTTTAAGGAAAATTCCATTTATTCCTATACTTTGTAGTGTTTTAATAGTAATGGATGTTGTATTTTGTCAAAAGCTTTTCCTGA
>JAQQSW010008765.1:0-13392 GCA_028646575.1 Pseudocheirus occidentalis
ACTAGGAATTAAGATATACAGGGGCTGGGATAGGGAGAGCCTCCCTGCCCTATCAGAAAATAGGAGAGCAGAGCAGGGGAGGGGCTTCACTGTGGGATTGCTGTTATGGGGTTGGGGCAGGAGCAAGACGGGAGAAAATGTGTAATTCAAAAAATGTCATGAAAATGAATAATGTAAACAAGAAAACAAATAAAAACTAAATTAAAAAAAATAAAAAATCAAACCTCAAATACCTCTTAGTTGTGTGACACTGGGCAAGCCATTTAAGTCTCTTTGTCTCAGTTTCCTCAAATGTAAAATGAGCTGAGGAAAGAAATGGCAAATTACCCCAGTATCTTTACCAAGGAAACCCAAAATAGAAGGAGGAAGAAGAAAACACGACTGAAATGTCTGAACAACAACAGCAACGAGGGTTTAGTCATCAAACAGGAGAGCAGGGCCCCAGAGCAGAAGTTCAGCCAGAGCACAATTTTTGGTTGGAAAAGCACAATGGTTGTTAAAGCTTTCGAGGCAGTGGTCCCTCCATTTACCCCCTTTCACAAATGATAATAATTTTGTCTCCAAATTTTGTCTCCTTCTGTCACTGTAGCCTTTGGCACTGATGGTCACCTCCTTGAAATCCTCCCCTCCCTGGGCTTCTGTGACACCCTGACCACGCTCAATTTTTTCTTACCTCTCCAATTATTACCCGATTCCTTTTCTCAATCACTAAACACATTCATGACTAAGGTCAGCACCCTCTATTCTCCTCTCCCAATACTCTCTCTCTCAAACATCTATTCACTGCTACCCCTTCATTTCTCCCTCTCTACAGATGCATCCTAAACTTTGCTCTTGGTCCCCCCTTTCTTATAGTCTCACTTCCTGTGCTTCTGACTCCCTGTCAAACATCTCCATCTGAATATTCCCAAGCACCTCAAACTGAGAATGTAAACGTCATCATCTAGTCCCTGAAATCAAATTTTCCTCCTGATTTCCTGATTTCTCTCAATGGCACCACCATTCTGCCTGACTCCAGCTCTAGAAAACCTGATGTAATTTTGGACTCAGCTCTCTCTTTACCTTACCTCCCACAGATAAGTCAGAAAACTTTCCTGATTCTTCCTTTCCAGTGTCTTCTCTCAGTCCCAGTTTAATCAATCACATCATGACCACCCAGCTTAAAAGCCTTTCATCGTTAAATATCCTCACCCATACAAAATAGCCTCCCATACTAGCTACATTACCCTAGTAATTACTAATGAGTCACCTTGGCTGCGTCCATAATTTCAGAGCCTCAGGTTCATCATCTGTGAAATGAGAGAGTTGTTCCATACAACGTCAGGTACATACCTTGGGATTCTGTGCAGATATGGAAACCGTTTGAGGGAATCACCCACAGGTAAATCTCCTTCAGAAGAACAAGTGACTAAGGGAAGAACGAAACCTTGGCCTCAGACATGGTGCTCAGAATAATGCCAATGTGGTCACCAAGTCTGGTGAGTCACGCTAGACCTAGACCCCTTGGAAGGACTTCAAACATCTTTAGCCTCCTGATTTCTTAGATATTCACCTGTCCTCTTCATAAATGCAGAATGTAAAAGGGGGGGAAATGCTGTTAGATCCTGATGTTACCAAATTCCTGACATTATACTTCTGAATCCTGGTCACATCTGGAGCCTCTGGCTCCTCTTTGCTTCCCTGACACCTTGAGCTGGCTGTGCTGATAACTGCTGAGTCTGTCCCCATACCTGTGACTGCCTTACTCAGGTCAGTCCTTCCTGCCAGGATGACAGTCTACAACATGGCTCTCTGCCCAGCTCCAGAGGCCGGGCATGATGGGTCAAGGTCCATCATCTGCAGGGGCCTCCTAACTGCTCTCTGTGGTTTAAAGTGTTCTCCTTTCCAAAGCCCCCAGCTTATCGCCTGACTCTCCATAGCTGTTTAGATAAAGAACAGCTTCTTTGGCCCAGAAATCGAGGCCTTCCCCACCTCTGCTCCCATTGCCCTTTCTAACCTTCTTTTCCACTTCTGCCCACATGAAACCTCAGCTGAAACCAAAGTCTATAGACAGTCTCTTAGTTCCTCCTTGTGCCTGCCCTTCTGTGCTCATTCTCCAACAGACATGGATTTTCCCCCTATTATTGGCGAGGTACCACAACCCCCAGTCACATAGGCCCACAATCACCGCATTATCCTCACTCTCATAACTCATATTGAGTCTGTGGCCAAAATTTGGTGATTTTACCTTTAATGTGCCCCATTTTCTGCTCTGACCTGCCACGGCCCTGATGCAGGCCCTCAGCACCTTCTACCTGCCCTATTACAATAGCTTGCTGCTGGGTCTGTCTGCCTCCAGTCTCTCCCCATTCTAGTTCATCCTTCATTCGGCTTTAAAATTTATCTTCCTAAAGTACAGATCTGACCATGTTACCCACCTGCTTAATAAACACCAATGGCTCCCTATCAGCTCCAGCATCAAATGTTAAAATCCTGCTTGGCCTTCAAGGTCCTTCCCACACTGGCCCCTCCTGCCTTTTCAGTCTCCTTACCCCTGACTCCCCTCCCACCCATGTGCTCTGTGATCCAGTGACCTGGCTTCCCTGCTGTCTCTCCCACTAGAACCTCTGTCTCCAGCTCTGGGCATTTCCTCTGACCATCCCTGTGTCTGGAATGCTCTGCCTCCTCATCTCTGACTCATGGCTTCCCTTCTTCCTCCAAGTCCCAGCTAAAATCCCATCTTCTACAGGAAGCCTTTCCCAGGCCCCTTCATTCCAGGGCCTTCACTCTGTTGGTCATTTCCAAATGATCCTGAATGTAACTTGCTTGTACACAGTTGTCTTCACGTTTTCCTTCCCAGGGACTTTTGCCTTTCTTAGTATCCCCTGCAGTTAACACAGTGATTGGCACATGGTAAGTGCTTCATAAAAGTTTGACTAAGGTCCAGCTGGGAGGCTACTTAAATACTGTGCAGTTTGAGTGGCTGTCTACATGGGGACAGCACCTGCTCAGGTTGCCCCTGGCTGATACCAGGGTGTTCTGCAGTTGTCAGCTGGGTTGAGCAACCATCACCCTGCTAGGACTGGGAGATGCCTTTGTCTTCGGGGTTCCCTTGTTCAGGCCCTGATAGACTGTCTCTAGAAGGCCCCTTCTCTCTTGCCCAGCCCTGGAGAATGGGTGTTACCCATGGCATGCTCTCCCCCCAGAGGCAGTGCAGGTGACAAAGCTCAAAAGGGGGACAGATTCCTGCAGGACGGCTCTAGAGCAGGTTAGTATCCCAGAGAGACTGTGACTGGCCAGGCCAGGTATCAGGCCAGGCTACAGGGACAATAATATGGAGAGCACCAGAGGGGCTTTTATCTGCTCCCCCACAATATTTACACTCTCTCAAAGAGGATTCTGTCCCATCCCAGAGGGCTCCCTGTCTACCCAGGACAATGGACCTCACTCTGCTGTGTCATGGCAGGGGCTCCTTGATCCACACTGGGGCTTCAAGGAGAGCAGCAGCAGTGAGGAGACCAGAAATGACATAGAAAGATGGGGACCAGAGAGAGCAAGTCTTGCCTGACCCAGGGAAGTAAGGACTGGGGAACACTGAGTCTACACCTCTTTTCCAGCCCATTAATAAGGGATCATGAAGGCAAGAAAAAAGCCAGCCAGGATCAATCTCCTTGGTCTCTCCAGTCCAGTATCTGCCTCTAACCTGCCTCCAAGGAATGGATGGGGAGACTTCCCCTACTCCATCATGACGTTATTCAGGAAAACCAGGGGTGATTCCAAATTCCAATTTCATTTGGCCTTGAAATCATACCTGGGAAATTAATCCAGGAAAGTCTGCTCCTTACTCCCCCAATAACAGTCAAACTGAAATCTTTCCAGAGATTTAGACAGACTCTGTGAAGATGCTCACTGCAACAGAAAAGTTTAGACAGGGATGTGAGACCTTGGCATTTATGGCCATATCAACACCAATCAATAAATTCTAGGAATTCCCTGTATCCTCCAATAACAAATATAGAATCCTCTGCTTGGCCTTCAAGGCCCTTCACAACTGGCCCCCTCCTACTTTTCCAGCCTTCTTACACTTGGTGTTCCCAGGCCCCAGGACTCTGCTATCCAGTGACACTGGCCTTCTTGTCCCTCCTCTTATAATTCCTCCATCTCCCCACTCTGTGCACTCTCTGACAGGCTCAGGGAACTCCTCCTCCTCATCTCTGCCTCCTCACTTCCCACGCTTACATCAAGTATCAGCTCAAACCCCACCTTCTCCAGGAAGCCTTCCCTGATCCCCCTTGATGTTGGTGCCTTCCCTCTCTTGATCATGTCCCATTGCTCCTGCATCTATCTAGTGTGTACAGAGCTGTTTGCCTGTTGTCTCCCCCTTAGGCTGTGAGCTCCTTGAGAACAGGGACTGTCTTTGCCTTTCTTTCCATCCTCAGCATTAGAACAGCCTGGCAAACAAAAAGTGCTTAGTAACAGTTTATTAACAAACTGCCTTTAGCCCTGAGCTCTTGGAGGGGGCTACATGAAACTCCTGAACCCTGAGGCAAGGGGGTGAAGGAAGGAAGGGTCAAAGGAAGAGTTGGCTGGGAGGGGAGCCTGAAAACCAGTTTCACCTACAGCCCATCTAGCTGAGGACCAGCCTGGCCCAAGTCCTTCCTTTGGTCTGGGCCTAGAGAGAAAAGTGACCCCTGAACCCCCACCTGGGCTCTCTGGAAGCTGCTGCTCTGGACTTACCTAGGGCATGTCTGCCTGTAGTCACCTGGGAAGTCAGCACCAGCAGAGTCACAGCCAGAGCCTCTGTCCAGATGCCCTGGGGGAGCAAGACACGCACCATCCTGGAGACAAGATGAGGATAAGGGACTCAGAGAGATTGGTCAGGATGGCCCTCATTTCATGGGAACTACCCTCCACATCACCCAGAGTAACAATTTATAGACTCTCTTGTCTGCCCCAGGGTTAGACAATCTCAGAGTTCAGAGAGCCAATTAGCATCAGCAATGAAGGACATCATTAGTTCCCAGGCAAAGGTTCCCTTTGTTGGGTCTGTTCTGATACTTCAATGCTTTTCTCATGAAGGAAAAAAGTCACAGAAATCAGAGAACCTCAGGGAAGGAAGGGGCCACAGAGGCCATCCTTGCCTGGACTATTACAACAGCCAAATGTAAGGGTGTTGAAGCTGATCTGCTAGTGTAGATCAATGGTCTTCACTGCTGTAATGGGTCCCATACATTTAGGAGAAAAATGTTCCAATGTTTTTAGAAAAGAAAGATTGACACATCTGCACTCTCTGGTTCAATGAATTCTGCTTTTGGCTCACAGAAATTTTTTTTCATTTTTTTTATTTGTTATTTTCTTTTAATCCATAGATACACCAGCACACACACACATACACACACACACACACACACACACCTATGTATTATGCATTATACAACAAAAGTAGTAATAATGTGGTGAGATTCTTTTAATGCTGGTAACATTAATGGTTCTTTTTATAACAGTTATACATTATTAATTTCATAAAGTTTTGACAATATCAAATGTGGACATAGTTTGATTATTTACTGATTGTCATTAAAATTTTATTGTGCTTTGAATGATATTTTTATTTTTCATTCATTTTTTCTCCCAGGATGAACTAATGGATAAAATTCAAGAAGTTTGAAGAGAACTGAAGGTGTTACCTAATGTTGATGTCAAAATGATTATAATGGTGGCAACTTATTGAAATGATAGATAAAATGTCATAACAAGAATTTCTTTTTTTTTTTTTGCTTTTTTGGAGGGCAGTTGGGGTTAAGTGACTTGCCCAAAGTCACAGGGCTAGTTTTTGTGTTAAGTGTCTGAGGCCGGATTTCAACTCAGGTACTCCTGACTCCAGGGCCGGTGCTCTACTCACTGTGCCACCTAGCTGCCCCCATAACAAGAATTTCAAAAGAAAATTGTCAGTTATTCCATATTTCATAGCATATTGATATCAACTTTAATTTGTTGATAAAAACTAAAATTAAAGTCAACAAAGGATAAAACTCTGAACACACCAAAAGAATTGAGTTTAAGTGATCTCATAACAAGTTTAGCTTGTTTGCATTAATTGAATGAGTAAACCAGTCATATAGCAACTAGATTTTTAAATAATTGAATTTTTCATCAAAAATAACTTTTTTGAGATAGACAGACAGACGGATGGATGGACGGACGGACGGACGGACGGACAGACGGATGGATGGATGGATGGATGGATGGATGGATGGATGGATGGATAGACAGACATGCCATTACACAAACAAAACTATATAGTATATAAGGCACCAGGATAATAAATATCTGAATAAACTCTCTGAGGGAAGTTTATAAGCAAACATGAAATAGCCTTGATCGCAGAATTATTTTGATGAGCTACTAGTTGTTCACAAGAACATTTGGAATAGAGGTGTCTAAATTTCCACAGCTCGTGCTTCTTTGGGGCTGCAGAAGTCCTGCCTCACTCAGAGAGCACAGTGCTTTCTTTGATGTGGGCTCACCATGCAGGGAAGTCCTTTTCCAGTGTCTCATGTGACGCAATTGATTCCAAAGTTCTTAAGAGACCTTGAGAGCATCCTTGTATTTTTTCTTCTGATCTCCATGTGAGGATCTGATTACAAGTTTTCTTTCTATGTCTCTCTTGAGTTTGTAATTGGAGGTTGAATTTTCCATTGAGCTCTGGCTTTTTCATCAAGAAGGTCTAGAATTCTGTTATGTCCCTGAATGTCCATCTCCTTGCCTGGTAGATTATGATCATTCTCACTGGATTGGTGATCCTTGGTTGTAACCCAAGCTCTTTTGCCTTGCAAAAACTCTTATTCCAGTTTCTCCAGTCTTTTAGAATTGAAGCTACCAGATCCTGTGCGATCCGCACTGTGGTTCTGCAATATCTGAATTGTTTCTTTTTGGCTGCTTGTAGTATTTTCTCCTTTACCTGATAGTTCTGTAATTTGGCCACAATGCTTCATGGACTTTTCAATTTGGGATCTCTTTCAGGGATCTGGTGGATTCTCTCAATTTATATTTTACCTGCTGGTTCTAGGATCTAGGCAGTTTTCCTTGATGAGCTTTTGGAGGATATTGTCCAGACTAATTTTTTTCATCATGATTTTCTTGAAAACCAATTGAAATGACAAGTCTTAATGGAGTGACCACAGAGTCAGAATAAAAAGTTTTTAGGAGCTTTAATTTACCAGCTGGGGCTATCTCCACTCCAATTGAAGGGAGAGCAGCCCATAGCTCAGGGCTCATGAATCTTTCATACAGTAAAGCATTTGTTTGGCTAACTAACATAATTTGTCACTAAGCTAATTATTATGCAGGTGTGAAGAATCTATTACTAAGGCAAGGGGAGTTTGTGATTATATCTGAAAGCAGGAGTTGATGGATAGGTTACCCGAGGCCCATTCTCATACCCCAAGCTGACTCCCAGGCTGGTTCAACTGACTTCTATCTCAAGTTCATCTCGAGTTCATTTTAATTTCATAAACTTGACTGTTTCCTGGGCCAGCTTCTTGACTCTTATCTTAAGTCCATGAAATTTCCAGTTAACTAGTTCCTGGCCATTGCACAATAATTCTCAGATTGTCTCTCCCGGATCTGTTTTCCAGGTCAGTTATTTTTCCATTGAGATATTTTACCTCTTTTTCTAATTTTTCAATCTTCTTTTTCTATTTTAACTTTTGTTTATTTTTAGTTTAAACATTGATTTCCATGAGATTTTGGTTTACAAATTTTCTCCCTGTCTTTCCCCTACTGACCACCCCAAAATGCTGATCCCACAGTACACCCTCCCCCAATCAGCTCTCTCCTATATCCTACCCCATCACCACTCTGACATTCTGGTAGAGCAAGATGGATCTCCCTAACCCAGAACTTGTATATTTCCCTCCTACCTATCCCATCCTCTACTTGTTCTGTTCTCCACTTTATCCCTGTCCCTTTACAAAAGTGTGTGCTTCTAACAACCCTCCCCCCCCAAACAGCCCTCTCCTCCATCCTCTCCCCTATTATCCCCTGCCCCCCTACTCTCCTGTAGGCCAAAATATCCAATTTAGAGTGTATGTCATTCCTTCCCTAAGCCAACTTCAATGAGAGTAAGGTTGACCCATTCCTTTTTGCCTTCCTGTTCTTCCTCTCCATTGTAACAATTATCCCTTGCCTCTTCAATATGAGATGACTAACCCCATTCTGTCTCTCTCTGTCTCCTCTCATACTATTCCCCTCCCACCTCTCAATTTCACCTTTAAAAATATTATCCCATCTGATTCAATTCATCCTGCGCCCTCAGTCTATGTACACATATATACACATACTCACATATGTATTCATATGCATATATGCCCTCCTATATGGACATATGTGTACATATACATATATATACATTTATATTCCCTTCAACTATCCTCATGCTGAGAAAAGTTTCATAATTTATAATTATTGTTTTTCCATGTTGGCATGTAAATAGTTCAACTTTGATAAGTTCCTTATCATTTCTTTTCCATGTTTGCCTTCTCATGCTTCTTGTATTTGAGTATCAGTTTTTCCATTCAGTTCTGGTTTTTTCATCAAGAATGCTTGGAAGTCCTCCACCTCATTGAATGATCATATTTTCACCCCGGAATATTATACTAAATTTTGCTGGGTAGATGATTCTTGTTTTAATCTAGCTTCCTTGATCTCTGGAATATCATATTTCAGTCCCTTTGATCTCTCAATGTGGAAGCTGCCAGATCATGAGTTATCCTGATTGTGTTTCCACACTATTCAAATTACTTCTTCTTGGAAGTTTGTAATATTTTCTCCTTGATCTGGGAACTCTGGAACCTGGCTATAATATACCTAGGAGTTTCCTTTTGAGGATCTTTTTAAAGAGGTGATCGATGAATTCTTTCAAGTTCTACTTTGCCCTCTGGTTTTAAAATATTTAAAAATATTTAAAATATTATAATTATTATAATATTATATTATATTAAATATTATAAACATATTAAATATTATAATAATTATAATAAAAAATTAAATATTTAAAAAATCCTCTAGAGCAATTTTCCTTGAGAATTTCTTGAAGGATGCTTTCTAGGTTCATTTTTTAAGCATGGCTTTCAGGTAGTCCAATAATCTTTAAATTGTCTCTCCTGGATCTATTTTCCTGGTCAGTAGTTTTTTCAAGGACATATTTCACATTGCTTTCTACTTTTTTCATTTATTTGGATCTGTTTAATAGTATCTTGATTTCTCATAAAGTCATTTGCTTCCATTTGCTCCACTCTAATTATGAAGGAATGATTCTATTCAGAAAGCTTTTCAGATTCTTTTTCCATCTGGTAAATTTGACTTTTTAAGGCATTCTTCTCTTTATTGGCTTTTTGGGCCTCTTTTGCCATTTGAGTTAATCTATTTTTTAGGTGTTATTTTGTTTAGTCAGTTTGTTGACTCTCTTATCATGATTTTCTTGGATCATTCTCATTTCTCTTCCCAGTTTTTCTCCACTTCTCTTATCTGGTTTTCAAAATCCTTCTTAAGCTGCTCTATGCCTTATAACCAATCTACATTTTCTTGGAAGCTTTCGGTGTGGGAGTTCTGTGTTGTCTTCATCCCATTCCATGCTTTGATCCTTCTTGTTCCAAAAAAAGAATCTAAAGTTGCATTGCTGAGTTTGCTTTGCTTCCTTTGCCTACTCATGCTGCCAGTCAATTACTTGGCTTTTAGGTTCAGTAGAACTCCACTTTCAGAGGGGAGAACTCTGTCCCAAATTTCTGGGGTTTTCACAGCTGCCAGAGCTATTAGGAGACTACTGTTTCTGCAGGCTTCAGCAGCGTTGGCTCACTGAAAATGCACCTCAGGACTATCACCCAAGATTGCAATCAAATCCACTCAGCTCAAGGAAAAAGCACCTAGCCTCTGAATGATTGCTTGACCCCCCTGCAATCTGCAGACTGGGAACTTCTGAAGCTGCCACATGGAGGTGACTGCAGGGCCTACACTTAAGACTGCTTCTAGTCCTAGGGCAATCAGCTGGACTCTCTCCCCAAAATTTGTCTGAGTTCCACTGACCTTTCAATTAGTCCTTGTTTCTTATGGATTGATAGTTCTGGAAAATGCCACAGCTGCTTTAGATTCATGCTCCAGCTGCGGCTTGTTCTGGTGGCCCTAGGGCTCCAGCCACAGGTTCATATGGTGCTAGGCTGGGCTGCCAGCATGCTGCAATGAACCCCTTCCCAACTGCCTGCCAGACTGCCTTCAGCAGGGGCCTTGTTTCTCTGTCATTTTATGAGTTATATAGCTCTAAACTTTGTTTAGAGTCATATTTTATAGGTATTTAAGGTGGTTATATAAAGAGCTGTGGAGGTTTGCTGCTTCTATGCCACCATCCTGACTCTGACCCCCTAATTTTTCAGTCTGGATGTTTTGTTTGACTGATTCTTGGTTCCTCATAGAGTCATCAGCTTCAATTTGGTAAGTCTAATTTTTAGCAAATTATTTTCCTCAGTTAGGTTTTAAATGTCATTTTCCATATGCTCCTATTTCATTTTAGTTCACACATTTTACTTTTTAAGGAACTGTTTTCTTCATTGTAATGTTTTTCTAATTTTGCAATTCTATTTTTAAAGAGGTGTTGATTTCATCTTCTACCTCTCTAAGCCAAACTTCAAAGTTCTTTTTGAGCTCATCTAGGAATGCTTTCTGTGCCTTAGACAAGTTCATAAACCCTGTTAAGGCTTCAGCAGTGGGTGTGGAATCAATACTTTCTCCTTCTGAATTTGGTTACTCCCTCTCACAGTAATAGGATTACAGAGTCTTAGTCTTTGTAGCCTGCTTTCTTCCCATTTTGATACAGGCCTCAGCCACATCCTTCCCCCAGGGTTCCTACACTTTTTCTGCTTAAAATTTTTCTCTGGGGCAATACTGTGTTTTCAGGGTCAGAAGGGGGGGATTGGAGAAACCGGGGTTCACTCTGCCATCCTGGTCTCTGGAAGTTCAGATAGGATTGTTTTTTAATTTCTAGGTTGTGGATGGGTAGTCCCAGGAGTAGCTGTTGTCCCTGCAACATGCTCTGCCTTTTTCTCTTACCCAGCTCCATCTGATCCCCACCCTATGAAAGGCCTGGGAATGGCCTTTGTGGTATGTGGACCAGCAGGATTCCTCTGGGCCTCCTGGAGTGCCGCCACCATCTTGCTATCCAGACCTCTCCCTCACCAAAAAAATTTTAAGGACATTATAAAAGAAATGGTTTTGAGCTTGTTGAAAGGGAAGAGTGATTGTGTAAAAGCCATCAAGACCTCATCAACAACAGGTCATGCCAGAAATATGCTCCTTATTTGAAAGTATAAGTGAACTGATGGATCAGGAGAATCCTGTCATTGTATTAAACCTTGATTCGAACAAAGAATATGATGAAGTTCCCAGTGCTACCCATGGGGAGAAGATGGACAGCTATGGATTAGATCTATGGGTAATGTGTCTAGCTGGTTTTAGAAATGGTTGGACCCAAAGATGAGTCCTTAATAGGTGAATGTCAGATTGGAGGAAGTTCTCTGGTTTAGTGTGCCAGGAATCTCTCCTCAGTTCTGTACTAGTCAACATCTTTATCAGTGCCCTAGATGAAGAAACAGAAGACATGAAAAGTGAATTTTCATATGACTTGAAACTAAGGGATGTATCTAACATATGGGGTGACCGAGCCAGAATCCAAAAACTGCTGACAAGATAGAATGATAAGAGAATTTAAAGGAATGAAATTTCATTTAATAGAGATGAATTGGAAAATTCTGTACTTGGGCTAAAACAAAAGCCCACTTTACCTGTTGGAGGGACTTTATGCTATGAGGATATGCCATAGTCACACCATTAGTTTGCAGAGTGCTTTATAGATATCTTATTTGTTCCTCTTCAGGCTCTTGTTGAAAAAAAAAAAGACTAAATCCAAAGGTGCCCATGTGATTCAGGGACTTATCTCAATTGACTTCAGAGGCTTTAGAGCCATTATTCAGAGAGAAGCATGGACAGAGGAAACTCCAGGGTGTTAATGAAGAAAGACTGGGTAATGGCGCATATGTAGAGAAGGTCAGACCTATCGCATCTTTTGACTTCCTTGAAACTCTAGAGATTGCTAGGAATAGAGCTCCTCTGAGTGAGATTGTTCACTCATTCCTAATTTGATCTCAAAACTTCTTTCACTCTGGGATGAAGAATTAACTCATTTACTCTTGTGCATTTTGCCTCATTCTAATTGGACAACTTGTCTGATATCTGTCTGATGTTTGTTTGGATAAATAGGTTTATTCACTATTTGCTATTTGTTATGGTCTTTTGTGTAACCAGCATTTGAAGGAAAGGAACCAAGCTGGGGTATATTAGCTTGGGTTACTCTCTCCCTTAAAAATAATAAGCACAGAAGCTTGTGTCATGAAGATTTCATTCTCTAGACTACAAATATTTGGAGGAGAGAGTCACCAGGGATAGACAAGGAGAGAGGAAGAGCAATTTCCCTCCAAAAAAGGAACATTCTCAGAACTGACCAGAATTTCAAGTAAGTCCAAGGAAAGCATGGTAACAGTGTCCCATGTGTGTCTGTCATTCCAAAGTCTTTCTCCACTACCCCACTGATGTCCTCTGTCCACATGTCTCTCTGAATAATCTCTCCAAAGTTTTTGCAGCCAAATGAAGTAAGTCCCTGGCAAAGTCATCTACCATCACACTCAGTATTCCTTCTACCAATCAGGAGGCACATAGCCCTCCACACAAGCAACATGCAGCACAAAACTGCACCTTCCCCACTTGTTCTCTTATAACCATTGCAAGCTTCCTCCACCAAGGTGGGAGCCAGTTTACAGTTAATATGAGTGGAGTCATAATGAGGAATAGTGAGGAAATCCAATACAAGAAGAACTAGGGATAGCATTCCAAGTTTTCATTGCGTCCTAGAAGTTAAGACTCAATGCTGGGGGTCTCTTCTTGTTAAGAGCCTACAATTAGGTTTCAGGAAAGAAAATCCCTAAGAAAGATCCATCCATACCTGACTCAATCACAAGTGCCCCTTTAATGAAACATCTCCTCCTGAAGTCCTAAATGAGGCAAAGAAAGATGTAATGGAAGTAAGAGGGAGTTTTGAAGATGGCCTCTCTCAGTAGGATGAACACCATCAGTATTTGCTGCTAGCTCTATCTATCACCCGTATATCCATAGCAATTTCTCTAACCTGATGTAAAACCAATCAGCAGTAGATTTTTGAGAGAATGCTGCTGTGAGGAGCTTTTAAGATTCAGATTACACAATATTAGTGAACACTCTGTTTATTCCATTACGAATCTTTATTCAGTACAATGTTCACAGTTTCAACAGTTCACAGTATTATATACAATCTTCAGAACAAGGAAAGTCTCT
>JAQQSW010008766.1:0-13391 GCA_028646575.1 Pseudocheirus occidentalis
CAAGAATCCAGTATTTAAAGCTATACAATTAAATGCAACTGGGAAATAATACATACAGGGACAGGGGCAGGGAGGAGCTCTGCTAGAAAGCTAGAGAGGTGTTGGAGGAGGGCATAAAAGGGAACAGATTGTGGGAGGGATATTACAGTGGGATCAGTGTTCTGGGCTGGGGGGTAGGGACAAAAAGGGGAGAAAATTTGTAACTTAAAACCTTGTGGAAATGAATGATGTAACCAAGAAAATAAATTAAAATTTAAAAAAAATTTAAAAAAAAAGAGTCACTCAAGGCACCAATAGACTAAGTGTATGACTTACTGTCATACAGCAGATACATAGCAGGGTCAGGATTTGAACTGGCGTTTTCCAAAATCCAACGCCTCTGCTCTGTATCTATAACCAACAAACCACATGGACTCTTACATTGTACATAGCAGGTATCTTGCAAATGTTCTTAGTTGTTTGACTGAATTCCTAAAAAGCATGAATGCCCTCTCAATTATTTTGTTACAATAGGAAAGCTTTTCAACTTCTCTGTTTGGATACTTGCCATCTTCTTACAGTTTTGAATAACTGTAAGGACTTTTTAAAGACTATATTAATTCAATAATTTTAAGCCCTCTAAGACTGTGATTCTGAAGTCCCAAATGCCTACTCAGGACAGCAAACTCCTATCTGGAATAATCTTCCTCTTGCAGTGAGATTATGTTTGTCTATAAAATATACTAGAAAAAGAGTTGTCTCTAGAATTAGAGGACTGGGATTCAAATTTTATGTCTGTTGCTTACAATTTATATGACCTCAAACTATAAAATGAGAGAGGTGGACTAAAGGACTTCTGAGGTTCTTTCTAACTCTAGATCTATGAGTCTATGATCCATTCCTTGAGACTGATTTAAATTTTTCAATCTTTCAAATTCTCATGATTGTCCTTGAGGTTACATGCAATAAGAACTCAAGTCAATGTTGTTCCTAAGCCATAGGAGGGAGGAAAGAAGGAAGGAAGGAAGGAAGGAAGGAAGGAAAGAAGGAACAAAGAAACAAAGGAAGGAAAGAAGGAAGGAACAAATGAAGGAAGGAAGAAAAAGAAAAAGTAAGAAGGAAAGAAAAAAGAAAGAGACAAAAGGGAAAAATCATGAATAATATGTTGAGAAGCTTTCCCATCTACACAGTAAATCGTATCCTCTAAGAAAGGCTTCCCTCATAGCAAACCACTCCTGAGAACCCCACAAAGCAAATGTACATTTGCTTTACAGACAAGTCCAGAGCACAATATAGCCAATTATAAAAGAAACCTGGTTCTAATTAATGTAGAACTTCTTGTTTAGTAAACATTTATATAAAGCTGCTCTAGTAAACTGTTTTCATTTCCTGTTGTTATTTGTCTTAGAATTCATGCCCTCTACCAAAGTTTCCATTAATACAAGATCCAATGGCTTTTCTTCCTTTCGAAAAAGATCATAGATGTATCACTTACCAGCCTTGATGGCAACACATTTTGTGTCACTTTTTCATAGGAACCCACCTCCTCCCACGTAGCAAGAAAGGCATGGGTTGGTATGTAGTTTGCAGCAGTTTTGGGAAATCCAGTACGAATATATTGGGCTGCCTGGCTCAATATCTCCACAGAGTCATCTTCTCTGTAAGAGATCTTTCCCTTCCCACTGCTAGTATCAAGGTCAGATAAGAAGGGGGCAATTGCAGGGAAATCTGTGGGAAAGTCATTATTCACATATTCTATCTCTTTAGGAAAGTCTTGAGTTGAGATGATGCCATTAGTGCCCACCTGGAAGAAAACCACAAAGCACCATATAAAATTACACACATCATGCCATCAGTTATGACAAATTTTAAAGATCTATAGTATTTCAAACCTATATGCCCATACTTCTGCTCATTTCCTCTCCAGCAATTTTCTCCTCACAAGTTGAGTGGCTCCTATTGTACCAAATCCAACATTATGTACTCCCCACTTTCAGAGGATGAAAAACACAATCCCTTTGCCTAAAACCCTTCATTTCAGTTTTAGAAGATCTCATTAATCATAACCCCTCACCACAATCTTCTTGAGTTCAAAAAGTCATATTTTCTGTCCTAAATAGCCCCAGGATTTTTTTTTAATACCACACTCTCACTCCTTTAGTATGTCCTAGGAAAACATACATCTCTATGGGGAAAAACAAATCTCTCCAGGTCCCTGAAAAATGATTTCTATCTCTGAACATGATGCACTCCTACCTAAGTTCCTAAGCTAAACCTTCAACATTACGAACATCTGGATTCCCCCCCCCCCCACTTTCACCACCCACGGACTGAAGCAGATCCAGCTGAAAATCTTCTCTAATAGGTGTTGGAAAGGGATTGGGCTCAAGTAAAAATATCCCTGAGAAGAACCATCTCCAAAACTATGGAGGTCCTGTCCCTCTCCTTTCCCCACCACCTCCCCCCCTCCCTTTCTCTTTCTTGTTCCCACTCTTTATACTTCTTTCGGCAAAGAGAAAAAGAAGGTAAAGTTTCTCAAAGGTTTCTAATGGGAGAGGAGGTTGAACTTACATAGAGGCTACTGAACTGAGCTTCATAGAACCGCAGGGGTCTCTTCAACTTCACCAAGGCTGAGGTTTCATCATCCCCTTCCCGCAGGAATTGGTCCCCCCAGGCTTCACCGTATGGAAAGAGGTCCTGCGGGTGGAGGGCTGAGGCAGAAGGTAGTAGCCAGTGTAAATGAAACAGCAGCAGCAGCAGCTGCCTCTGCCGACCGTGGTCCCTCTCTCCCTTCATGGTACGCTGGCGGGGTTGCTTCAGGAGCTGATCGCGTCCGCCACCCACACCCCAACACTGCCAGCCCAGAATCGGGTGCTCTGAACATCCGACCACGGATTCCCAGCTGGCACTCCAAGCCCAGGGTGGGATTCCAAGCCTTTCCTAGAGCCTTGACTGGCTGCGGCGGTCCGCACAGGAACCAATCAGAGGAGCCGCAGAGTCTGAGAAAGTTCGATAGTGGTGGCAGGAGCAGCATCTGGTTCTCATTACAAGTTTTCTAGGCCGAGGCCCTACTGAACTGCATCAGTGGTGGAGGCGGCGGAAGGAGATCCAGGCTAAAAGCCCCAGGCCACTGCAGCCTCTTACTCCTGCTGTTCTTTCTCATGCTTTGCGTTGGGTGAATCATTCGGGGTCGTCCCAGCTCCCAGATGCCTTGTCGGACTGGCTGCCAACCCCCATTTCCTCTCCTAACATGGAACAAACGGCCCCCAGTTCCCAAAGGCAATGCTGAGGAGAGGAGAGGACATGACTTCATGCTTGGCCTGCTTAGGGATAGAAGGGGGCGGGGAATTGCCTGGGAACAGCGCCTTCCAACTGGTGGACAGTGCTAGCGTCCCGCTGCAGAGCCCTGTGTTCTGCTTGGATGGAGCTGTGGCCGCGCGCTTGCTCTGGGTCACTTCTCTAACTCTTAAATGAGACTTCCTGGGCTGAGGGAGCCCTCCTTAGCAGTTGTTTAAACTGCCTCCCAGGGAACAATCCACTAGGGAAGAAAAGCGAAGGAAACTCAAGGATAAATATACCTTTTCATGAATGCAAATGTCTGATTGCAAAATGTCCATTTTGTCTTACAAATTCCAAATCACCAGAGTAGCTGAAGCAGATCCAAAGAAATAATCAGATAACCAATCAAAGAAATGGGACCGTGTCTTCTCTATACAGTCCACACTACACACTTTGAGAGTCAGAGGACAAGGAATCCTTTAGGATTGGTTTGGCTTCCCGTCTTTAGCTAAAAGAGGGATCTCAGTGTGACAAAATTCTTTATTCACAAGAGGGAAAAAGTGTATGCAAAGAGCCGAAATTGAGGAAATGAGTTGTTCTGTTTGCTTCAGCACCCTCTCCAAAATACTTAAAACACTCTCTGAAGCCCTTTGATTATAATGAAGTGTTTCACTATTGTAATTTTAATCATATAGTCTTTCGGTAAAGGACTCTCCTCATTAGTAGTGATCAATGCCCTGTACCTGTGTGAGGGGACAGAGCAGAGTTGGTAAGAGCAGTACAGAGAGCTACTGAGTTCTCTTCAAGCTCTTGGGTCACTTGCAATCTTTCTGGGCTTCCAATTGCAAGAGAAAAGATGGACTATGTCCGTAGTACTTCATGTTGCTGAAGGAAACTACTCTGAGAAGAAGCCGATATGAAAGGAGCTAACAGTCTCCATCGTATCTCTATCCCCCAGTTTCCTATACAAGAGACTTTGGGAATCTTCCCCTTGTGCAAAGTCTAGGATACTCTTGGTTAAGCTGAGTTATCTGTCTTTTCTGGTATATATCCTCCTATGTATACATTATCTGATTTGTGTTGCTATCAAATTGGCTAATTCCTTGGCTAATTTCTATATGTCAATGCCTAGAATGAACCCCCTTTCTGTTTCCTAGAGCCCTTGTCTTCCTTTAAGATGAAATTCAAACACCATGCTCTGCTTGAAATCTTCCCTGAACTCCTCCCCACCACAATTGCTAGTACTTTTCCTTTCAAACTACCTTGTATTTCACTACTTTGTATATGTTTGATTTATTCACTTCATTTTTATGCTCTACCTATTTCTCTCTCTCTCTCTCTCTTTTTTTTTTGCTTTTTAGAGGGCAATTGCGGTTAAGTGACTTGCTCAAAGTCACATGGCTAGTAAGTGTTTCAAGTGTTTGAGGCTGGATTTGAATTCAGATCCTGGTGCTCTATTCAGGGCACCACCTAGCCACCTCCTGTTTCAATCATTTCAATGTAAGTTTATATACAGGAGGATTCCTTTTTTTTTTTTTTTTGTCTCTCCACTCATCACCTAGTATGGAGCCTACCAAATAGCAGGTACTTAATAAATTATTATTGGTTGATTGAGTGGAGGTTAAGAGGAAACTCAAAGGATTTCCAGAAATCTTTTCCAGGCCATGACTTGTTCATCACTCAGCATTTACAAAACATTGTTCTAATAAATCTTCTACCTGAAAATTCCTTCCCCAACTCCCTGAGATTTTTTGTGTATTTCTTGAATATTTGCTTACCTTGTTACTTTGCATTACTTGTTACTACAAGAATTAGCATAAAAGATGTGGGTCTTATTCTGGTAAACATTATATGTGATCTACTTTTCCATTCTAAAATGCTGTTGCTGTTGGTATATTCCCCAGGTAGGCTCATTGTAAAAGTTACATTACTCTCAAACTCTTTGAATTATAATTCTTATTACTACAATTCTTAGTACTTGGTGTTGGAACCAAACAATTTAGCGCTTCATTATACGTAATGTAAATTATTTTATTGTTTGCGACCCTCTTCTTCTTACCCCAATTTTCTAGGACAAGAGGCCATAGCTTACCCTTTTCTGATAATCACTCTTCCCTCATCCCTCATCAAACACACACACACACACACACACACACACACATCATTCAAGCACAATTTGGTTTCATGATAATTATAGCTTACATTTACACAGCAAATACATAGGTTTGCAAAATGTCTTGCACAATCTCATTTGAGCCTCACAATAATCCTGTTAGACATGTACCTCGGGTACAGAATTATTATCCACATTTCATAGCAAAGGCACTGAAATAACTTGCCCTTGTCACACAAATGGTAAATACCGGTCTCAGAATTTGAACTTAGGAGGTCCTTTTGACTCCATGACCGCTCTACACACCATTTTGCTTCTTCTTTTTTTTTTTTTGCTTTTTGGAGGGCAGTTGGGGTTAAGTGACTTGCCCAAGGTCACACAGCTAGTTTTTGTGTTAAGTGTCTGAGGCTGGATCTGAACTCAGGTACTCCTGACTCCAGGGCCGGTGCTCTATTCACTGCACCACCTAGCCGCCCCTCAACACACCAATTTGAACTGCCTTTTATTCAAAGCTTTTGTTTTGTTTTTTTACACCACCATTATTTCCAGCCCCAGCCCATGCCCTCTAAAACTGGAACCTCCTTTATAACAAAATAAAACGGTTAAGCACAATCTAGCCTAAAACAATTATGCCTGACAGTTTATGAAACATTCATCACTTGTAATTTCTCATCACTCTATGAAAAAAGGGAAGTGTGTTTTCTCCAGTAGTAAAATAGGTCATTGCAATTAATGTATGTGTGAATGATTTTCAATGTAGTTTACACATGCCTTATTATAGTCATTATGCATATTGTTCCGATTCTACTTATTTCACACTGCTTCATTTCATACAAGCCTCATCAATTTCTCTAAACTCCACGTATTTATTTCTTACGGCACAATAGTATTTATTTCTACTAACATACCACAATCCATTTAGCTGTTGTCCGTTCGGTCAGCTACCACTCAACTTCCAGATGTGTTTGTTTGCTGCCACAAAAACTACTGTTGTGAATATTTTGATGTAAGTACAACTTTCATTTTGCCTTCAGTGACTTTGGGGTATAAATGTGGGTGTTCAAAATATACTTCTTTCCATCCAATTAGTTTAATAAGGCAGTTGGAGCTGTTCTAATTCCACATTCTATCTTCTCATCTTTATCCTTTCTTTGAATTTGCTCTTGATTTTGACACTTACTGTAACTGAACACAAATGACTCAAGAATTAGTCCATCATTAATAATTACTTGTGTCTCATCTATTAAGATACAGCAAATTCTATTTTTATGAAGTTACTTAATGCTGAATATATTTTTGTAAAGATTCTCTTTTTTGAAGAAAGTATTTATGATATGTAAGCATGAAGTCTATAAACCTTTAGCCTCTGTCATTTCTTAATGGCGTCATGTTTTCCATCATATTTTTTGCCATCCTCTCCTGTACTCATATTGTAAATGTGACTAATACTAGTACTTTCTTAGCTCAGATTCAATGTTGGCATGAACATTGGAGGCATAAATAAACAAAGGAGGTTTATTTTGCCCTAATGCAGCAAGGATCTATGAAAAGGATACATACAGTGGCATTTGGCTCCTGTGAATGCAGTTCCATTCTCTTCCATCTGAAAAATCATAAGCTTCATTTGTCAGCAGGGTTTGCTGACTTATATGGTCTTAGCCACCCACCAAGTCTGAGAATCCTGATTCCATGTGGCTGGGACTTTTTATGCCCCTAGATGATGTGGAAACCACATCAGGGAAGCCAGAGCCAGTAGGGTTCCAGGAGAAGCTTCATTGTGGGTCTACCCAATGCTGGCTGAGGGGGTGGGGAAAGAAGTTGCATATGGAAGCTAAGGTCAATTAGGTTCCAAGGGCATCTTTATCCCATCACCTACTACTCCCTAGTGGCAAGGTCCTAAGAATCATTTGACTTTTACTGGACAGTCCTCCTGGCATTGGCAGTAGTAAAGGGGTATGGGGAACAAAACAAGGCAGAATGTGAAGGACAACAAAAGCCAATAGTCCTAGGTCTTCCATATTCCCTTCTTAGCATGGGCAGTAGTAAGGGAAAGGGGTGCAAAACAAATAAAACAAAAATTTGGAGGAATAAAAACACCAGAAATCTCAATTCTTTTCTTCCCCCTTCAGAAAGACCAAGTCTAAAGTCCAACAGTAAGGTCCATGTGATGGATGAGGTCATGTCATTGAGGTTCCTGGTGGTGATGATGAACCAAGAACATCAGGGCAATAACAAAGATGATTAATATTCCAATACATTAATAAATTTCTTTCCTTGATGTGAGCTGGTAATGAGCAACACAAGGGCTGTGGTAACATGAACATTTCTGGTATAGTCAAATATTCTTGTTCCAACTTTAGGGTCATCTGTAGTAAAATGGCTAAGAAATCATAAGTCTCTTGTACAAAAACTATCCCAGGATCTAAGACTCTCCTGGTACTGTCACCCACTCAGCATTCCCTGACTCTAATAAAAACTTCTGAGAGCAACATTAGAAGAATTTTACAAAATATTTTCCCTCTTAGAAGCTTCTGATCCACTTGATGAGAGGGCCATCAAATGATCCATAGTTACCACCAAGTCTAAGAGAAATAACATAAGCCTCTGGATAAGGGAACTCACTCCCTTTCTCAAACAGTTGCCATGTGGCATCCATTACAACATATTTTGTTTCTTTTATATCTGTTGTATATATTCTTTCAGAGCCTACATCAATGGCTACTGTATGTGGATTACCTTTGTGAACTTCAGAACATCAGAAAAGCCATTATAGGCCCAGCAATGGAAGTTACAAGCAGAGTCTTCTGTAGCTGCATCAACTAAGCTTCATGATTCAGCCTAGAAAGCAGGAATCATCCGTTGTAAGCAAACTTGCCTATCGGCTATGATGCCCTCAGAGCTTGGTGGGAGGAGTACTTAGCTACTTCTTTAAATGTGACCCACTCTTTCTAGGGCCTGAGGTATAGAAGGAAGTGTGCCTTAGTTAGAGGGAGTTTTTTCCCATATTTTCCATATTTTCTCAGCAAATATTTCCTTGTTAAAGTTAATGGATAAGATTGATTATTGATTATCAATTAAATTGCCTGGTCAAAATAGCATTGGGGTACTAATCACTGGTTAAATGATACTGAAGAGCTAATGGGCCAAGAGATAATAGGGAAAACCCAATGGATAGAAGATAATGAACCATAGCTTTAGAAAACCTTCCCACAAACTCTCAGACATATTTTTAGAACTCTGAATGGAATGCTAGCCTTGCTCTGGGAACTTGACCTGCTAATTTAAGTTTGGCTTAGAAGAGAGTGTAGCTCTAGAGATTACATGAGTGCTACAAAGATATATATGTGTGTGTGTGTGTGTGTATGTATATATGTATATTATATAATGTATATATGTGTACATATATACACATATACATATATACATACACATGCATATACATACACATCGCATGTGACTGAATATGCTGCAGGAGACTTTTAATTTCTTTACATTTCATGAATACCAAAGGAGTCTATCAATTTTCCTTCACTCAATACGTGACTAGCCCGTATTTTTTTCTGCTCACGTAATACTCTGATGAGATTTGCAACCTGGTTGACATCTTCATCATTTAACTGAATCCGATCTCCTTAGAGTTGCTGGTGATCTACTCATTGCTAAATCAGATGAGGTTTTCTGGTCCACATTGTTTTGAAGCTCTGTAGCATATACTACTGTTGAGCACCTTCTCCTCCTGGTTTCAATTATTTCTCTGAGTTTTCGTTACTCTGCTTTCTTGGTTCTCCTACCAGTACGACTCCTGCTTTCCAGTCTCCTTTGCTAACCTTCATCCAGAGCATGTCCTCCAACTGTGAGTGCTTTGTCTTGGGGTCTATTTCTTTCTCCATACTTGATTACAGAACAATAGAGCAAATAAAGACAAATTATGGGCAAACAAAGACACATGCATATATATTTTCATTGTATCACTCTTCTTCATGTTCTTTCATATATCTCCCACTTAGGATCCACTCAACTTGCTAGAAGTATTTCAGCAAAAAAAAAAAAAGAGTTTCAAAAAGGCAGTTACCAGATCTCAGTCCCGGTAGTCTCTATGCAGATAAGAGGAGGAAGAAGGGCAAGCAACAGGCAAATCGTCCCCTTGATCTTGCTTCACCTCCAGTCCTTCCTCCTAATATGGAAGAAAGCTGGGCTCTTATCTGCTCCACCACAATAGTAGGCTCATTCCATACATTGGAATAACTGGCTGACAGTTTCATAAAACTGAAATAATGGAGAGATACCATATCTATATTAACATACACCACACATATTGTCCTCCTCAATAAGACATAACATGATTGAGGGAAAAATCTGTTTCATTTTTGTCCTTGTTTCCTCAGTATCTAGCACAGTGCTTGACACATAGTAGATATTATAAACACTGAAGTATCCATTGATAGACATTTCTTAAGCACCCACCATGGGCCAGGCACAGTACTAAGCATTAGAGATACAAAAAGAGGCAAAAGACAGATTCTAATAAGCAAGCTTAGACTGAAATGGGAAAATAAATGTTGAATTTAATGAGACTGAGGACCCTGCGGAATGCCAAAAAAACCATGAAGTCTAAAGCATTGTTCTTGAATGACTCAAAAGGGAAGGGAGAATGAGGACAGCAGAATTTATAGCCAGCACAGCAAAAATAATGTGCAGAATAAGTGGAATCTGTGATACCAAGCCTCATCAAGGAGACAAAAGGCAGAACAATAAATTGGGAATGCAGCTATACAGAAATGAAGGTGACTTTGGGAGAGGAGCAAAAAATAATAGCCTTGAAAGAAATGTGCTCACTATGGAAGTAAAACATAAGTATCTTGAAGTCATAAGTCTCCCAGAAGAATATAACAGGATAAAAAAACCCCTTACACCATAATGAAGGAAATAATAAAAGAGAATTGCCCAGAAATTCTGAACACAGAAAATGAAATACCAATTAAAAGAATTCATAGATCATATCCAGAAAAGATCCAAATCTTCAGACTCCAATAAACATGGTTAAATTTAATAATTTAAGTTAGAAACAATAAATTCTGCAAGTAATTTAGAGAAATACTTTTCTTATCTTTTCCAGGATGCTAATGACTTCATTTTTAATAAATTTTAATTTTTTATTGAATTTTATACATATACATATAATGAATTTTATTTTTTCATTTACACGTGAAGACAAATTTTAACATTTTTTTATAAGATTTTGAGTTCCAAATTTTCTCTCACTTTCCATCCCTCCTTTTTCTCTCCCCTCCCCAAGACAGCAAACAATTTGATACGGGTTATATATATGCAATCATGTAGAACATATTTCCATATTAGTCATGGTGTGAGAGAAGAAACAGAACAAAAGAAAAACATGAAAAAGATAAAGTGAAAATACTATGCTTTGATCTATTTGCGTTCAGACTTCATTAGTTCTTTTTCTGAATATGGATAGAATTTTCCATCATAAATCTTTTCAAATTGTCTTCAATGATGATGTTGCTGAGAAGAGCTAAGTCAGTCATAATTGATCATCATGCAGTTTTGCTGTAACTGTGTACAAAGTTCTCAGTTCTCACTTCACTTTGCATCAGTTCATCTCCAGGTTTTTCTGAAGGGTGCCTGCTCATCATTTCAATAGTATTCTATTACATCCATGTACCACAATTTGTTCAGTCATTCCCCAATTGATGGTTGTCCCCTAAATTTACAATTCTTTGCCAAGGCAAAATAGCTGCTATAAATATTTTTTGTACATTTAAATGCTTTTCCTTTTAAAAAAGGAATATGAGATTCCTTTGTGGATATATGAATCTGTGGGATATAGACATAGTAGTAGTATTGCTGGGTCAAAGGATACACACAGTTTTATAGTCATTTAGACACAATTACAAATTGCTCTCCAAAGTGGTTGGATCAGTTCACAACTCCATCAACATTGCATTAGTGTCCCAATATTCTCATATCCTAGAAGAAAGACTTTCAAAGAAGAAGTAAAGGAAATTCAAATAATGTGACATTATTCTGCACCCACCAGAAAATGTAGGAGAGGAACAGAACAATACATTCCAAAGAACATTGGTAGTCAGGATATAACCCAGAATGACTTACCATGCAAATTTAAACTTAACCATAAATGAAAAATAGATGGTTGTTTTATAATAAAGAGGCACCTGAAGTATGCTTAGAAAGGAAAACAAGACTGAAGAGATTATTTGCTTCTCAAACGCCCCAAACCACGGAAATACAGGAGCGGACAACAAGGATAGCAACATCGATAGACTCACGGCAGAGAAACTGGTAAAGAGGTTAGTAAGAGGCCTCCTTCTAAATGTACACGAGGAGATAGGAGGCCAGTGGAGGTAACAGTGAAGAGGTGAGCCTCAGGCAGTACAATGACACCCTGTCCACAGACAAATCAATGGCTTTTGGTAAGACTATATTAGATTATTAGAGGTTACATGAAAGCAGCTTAGGGGAGCCAAGAGATAAAGAGAAATGAGTAATGTGTCCAGGTCAAATCAAATGTTAGCAATGAGATGAAGGTGAGTCCTGTGGTCTCAGGAGGAGAAAAGCCTGCAGAAGAATGGTGAAGAGGATGGCCAAAGGATGAAAAGGGAGGAAAAGGAAGGAAAATTTGATTTGGGGATAAGAGGATTTTACCAATGAATGTTTATAAGTGAAAAGAGATGGTCTGTAAAGTGAAATAGGGAACTTGTGCTAAAAATTTTGTACTTGAAAAGTCCACTTGTCCTACCTCAGGAGTGGAAGAGGGGGTTGAAGCTCCAGAGTATAACTAGACCCTGGGGAAGCAGGAGAACATTGACCTGGGGAGGAGATTCTGAGACAAATGGAAAAAAATAGGTAACGAGGGGTAGATTAATGGTGTATTGCATAATCAGACAGGGTGAAGGAGGAGCCCTAGCAGAAGGTAATGTTCTCTTTTGCACCTATAATAATTAGCTTTGTTTCGGGAATGAGACAATTAGAAAGGGAAATCCATGTGGCACAATCTATAGACAGTGGCAAAAACTACATAGAGGGGAGAGCCTTGAATAGATACCTCGAAAGTTTTCATTGCATAAGTAACACAAAAACTAGGGAGAGACTAGACAAATTGCAGAAGTCACGCTTCAGAGAAGGGAGGTCTACAGTAGAAAAGATGGATGATGACAAGAGTAAGATAAATTCTTTTTGTAAAGAGGCACAAAATATAAAAATTTTAAAACTACTGAATGTATCTAGATGAAGGGAAAGAGAGGAAGAAAGAATCTACTTGACTATTGACCGTACACTAAGGTATAAAAACGTCATAATCCAGTTAAGAAAGACAGAAATAGTAAATGCATCCATTTCAGATCATGATGGAATAAAAGTTATATGGAATAAAGGGCCATGGAAAGATATACTAAAAATAGATAGGAAAGTAAATAATTTAATCCTAAAGAATGAGTGGGTCAAACAATGAATCATACAAACAATGAATAACTTCACTGAAGAGAATGACAATAATGAGACAACACAGAAAAACTTATGGGTGCAGTGAAAGTGGCTCTAAGGGAAAGTTTTATATCTCTGGATGCATACATGAATAAAATAGAGAAAAAGAGAGAGATGGATTAGGCATTCAACTGAAAGAGCTAGAAAAAAAACCAAATTGAAAATCCTCAAATACGGGGTGGGGGGCGGAGCCAAGATGGCAGCGTAGAATCAGCAAAGCACCACAGCTCCCACACAAACACGCTAAAAAACTCATAAAATGGGACTCTAAACAGATTTTCAAGCTCCAAAACTCTCCACAAGACAGAAAGCACATCTGTTGCTACAGGCAGTGCAGCAGGTGGGGCTCTTCACAGCAGTCTGGGATCCGGGGCCGAAACCCAGCAGGCTCAGGCCCTGGGGCATCGGGCAGGGAGCCGCATCTATAGGAGAGCAGATCTGCTGCACTGGAGGCACAGTTACCACATTTATCAGGGCAGAAAAAAAAGGCTAAGAGAAA
>JAQQSW010008767.1:0-13391 GCA_028646575.1 Pseudocheirus occidentalis
CCCTCTCAGACTCACGACATTTCCTCATCCTGGTCCTTGGAAGTTCTCAGTAAAAGCTGTAGAAGGAGGATCTCAGCAAAAGGTGTAGTCTCCGGGTGGTGACTGAGAGAAAATCTGAAGGTACTCCTGGTTTTCTTCCATATATACAGTATAGCTCCTCCCTGTTCAGCCCCTTCCTGTTCAGGTGTTAACTACTCACAAGGAGCTAATTTGAAGTAAGGAGCTAAGTGCCTTTCCTAGGTGCCAGTAGAAAGGGGCATGGAAGATTTTCTGATTTCATTAACATTACATTTACCCCCACTTGGATCTGTGTGCAAGTCCTGGGTGGCAGCCAAATTCCATGGCAGAAAAGTGTGCGCGTTGTCACTCATAGAAAAGAGCACAGGCCAAGGGAGTAGGATAAAACCTCTCCTCAGATCATTGAACCTAGGAAGAACTGAAAACTCAAAGGTCCCTAGAAGTAGCTCAAAAAACAGCTTCCCATAATCCCTGAATCTTGGGACAGTGCACCCTCCACCCTTGAAGCTGAAATTTATTTAAACAAACATTTATAAGTCAGGTAATAGATTGGGAAAATGAGCAAAAAATTGGAAAAAAAAACTCTGACTATAGAGAGTTATAATATTCTGTAATTTATAGATATCTGTGGAATACTTAATCCTTATCAAATTTTTCAATTGTATCTCAGAGTAAACATGGAGCACAAGCCTCCAAAGACTTAAGAATGATTATCGCTGAGGACATTGGAAAGGTGCATTATATTAATGAGTAGCCTTCAACAAATAACAAACAAGGAACTCCAAAGACCTGGAGTAAAAGTTATCATGAAAATAAATGTAAAAAAAAAAAGAATGTGAACTGAGCCAATGAAATGGTCAAGGAGCAACAGAAGTGTTTCCCTGGGAGTTTTCTTTTTGGATCTTTGACAAGAGGCGATTGGTGAATTCTTTTTTTTTTCTTTTTGGAGGGGTAAGGAAGGGCAGTTGGGGTTAAGTGACTTGCCCAAGGTCACATGGCTAGTTTTGTGTCTGTGTGTGAACTGTCTGAGGCCAGATTTGAACTCAAGTTCTCCTGACTCCAGGGCCTGTTATCAATTCATTGTATAATCAGTAAATTGTTTCCATTTCTATTTTGCCCTATGGTTCTAGAATATCAGGGAAATTTTGCTTGATATTTTACTGAAATATAGTGTCTAGCCTCTCTTTTTGATTATGTACAATTATTTTTAAATTATCTCTCCTGGATCTATTTTCCAGGTTACTGGTTTTTCCAATGAGATATTTCACATTGCCTTAATATTCTTTCATTTGTTTAGAACTGTTTTAGAATATTTTGATTTCTCATAAAGTCATTAGCTTCCATTTCCTCCAGCATAATTTGGAAGGAATTATTCTCTTCAGTGACTTTTTGAAATTCTTTTTCCATGTGGCCAAATTGGCTTTTTAAGGCATTCTTCTCATTGGCTTTTTGACCCTCTTTTGCCATTTGAGTTAGTCTATTTTTAAGGTGTTATTTTTTCAGTCAGGCTGCTGACCTGCTTTTTTTTTTAATTTTCATGCATTGTTCTCATTTCCCTTCCCAATTTTCTCTCCACTTCTTTAACTTGGTTTTCAAAATCCATCTTGAGTTCCTCTATGGCCTATAATCAATTCATACCATTCTTGGGAGATTTTGATGCAGGAGTTCTGACTTCCTTGCCTCCCTCCCATTCCATGCTTTGATAATTTTTGTCCATGAAAAAGGAATCAACAGTAGGATTGAATTTCCTTTGCTTCCTCATGTTGACTTTTGAACTCTTTGCTATGGTTGAACTCTGCTTTCAGAATGGAAAGAGCTTTATACCAAATCATTGTGGTATTCTTAGCTGCTGAAGCAATTAAGAAGACATCCTCTCTGCACCCTCTACAGGCTCTGGCACCTGACCACACAGCCTAGTACCTCCACCCAAGACCATGATCCAGATCCAAGCAGGTCAAAGCAAGAGCAATTACCCTCTGAATAGTGGCTTGGTACCCCTATGATCTGTGGACCAGGAGCTGCATAGGTGCCTCACCTCTGCCACTTCTCATACCAGGGGCAGGAGCCAGACCATACTCTTGCATCCAACCCTGTTCCAACAGAGTGCCACACTAACCTTTTACTTTGTCTTTGTCTTTTATGGGTTGAGAAGCCTATAAATCACCACAGCTGCTGGTTCTTCACTCTCCTGAAGTCTGATGTGGCTGGTCAGGGCCGTTGGTCAGGGGGGGTTTCCCTGGGGCCAAAACCACTCAAGGGGAGGGAGATGGGCTGGAGCTCCCAGCTCCCAGCTTAGTGAGATAGACCCTTCCTGCCAGCCTGCCATGCTGCTCTCAGTGGGAGATTGTTTTCTCTGTGCAATTTTGTGGGATCTATAGCTCTAAAACTTGTTTAGAATAATATTTTACATGTATTGAAGGAGGTATAAGACAAAGTGGAGGGGAAGTCCTGTTTCTACTATGCCATCTTGGCTCTATCACCAGAAGTATTTTCCTTGACCCTTAAGGAGGAAGGCATAGATCCCTTGTGTCAACGTTTTCTGAAGATATAGATAAAAATCCTGAAGTATCAGCGGCCAGTAATAGATAGAGATTGATGGGGATTATTGGAGAGAACTTCTGAATTGATAGATTACAGACTCATTTGATTATTCTGTAATTCAAATGACGCAATGTTGCATAGGAAATATAATACTTGTGGAACTGGCATGACCCAGGGTCATGTACTTCCTATGACATAAAGCAAACAAGTTATTGAACTTCTGTGATCCTCCAAGTTAACTCATAAATATATACATTGACTTTGTTGTTGAAAGTTTCAGTACTAGGAATTACTACACAGTGGAAATCACATCTTCTTGACTGTTTACATATTCAAAATGCTGCCCAAGACAAGTACTACCTTAGTGATTCTGGAAATGTCACTTAGCCTTTCAGTCTTCATTTCCTTATTGAAATTTTAAGATGAAAACAGTATACACGTCACAGTATTGATATCATTGTCAATAAAGAAAATATATGTAAAGCTATTTATTAATGCCAATGCTCTATAGTAACAATAAACAAGATATATACGCATATATATATATATATATGATTTAAATGGTACAAAAAAGAACAGTCTTAATTACAATATTAATGTTTAGTCATATGGTTCTAATGCGAAGGATGGTGACTTATTAAAATTCATCAAGTTCCAGAGAAAGAAATCACGATACTGAAAATCAATAAAAACTTATTTAATTTGCATGGAAATACCTTCCTGACACTGTCCAATTTCTGTCTCTGTCTTTCTGCCTTTCTCTCTGTCTCTGTCTAAGTCTCTCTCTGTCTCTGTCTCTGTTTCGTCTCTCTCTGTCTCTGTCTCTGTCTCGTCTCTCTCTCTCTCTCACACACACACACACACAAACACAAAAGTGCATTTGCATACACAGATACACACAAATGCATACTTATGTCTGAATTTGTCCAAAATTAGTCAACATAATGACAATTTATGCTTAATAAGTTTGGAGACACATATTACCTACTCGGGAAATTCTTGTTCTTCGGGATGGAATTATATTCTTTGCTGGCTTTCAAAAAAGAGGGTATTTTTTTCTAATTATGTTACCAGATCTAATACATAATACCAACCAGGTCTCCTATGCCTGTGTCATACCATCTGATAACGCAGTTAATACAATATTTGAATACTTGTCAATTTGCTCATCCTCTAACATGCATTGTAAACTCTTAGGTGAAAGGTGCTTTCTTTACCATCACCAGGATAAAATTTTAAATTATGAGAGAGTTTTTTATCATGAGAGAATATTTTTTTCCTTTCAGTAGAAGAAATCTGGAACTATCTCAAAGAAAATGAACCAGATTAAGAGTAAAAAAATTAGCCAACCAAAAAGTAGTTTGTCAATCTTCTATATAAAGTACAGAGTCCATAGGCTTCCCATAGTTGTAGTTGTAGTGATAATCATTATAAATATAAATTATAAATATATATGTGTGTTTTTATGTATACATATTGTGAAAAATTGACTAAATTTCCCTCCATCCCAACCTGCCCTCCCCTCCACCCTCACCCCTCTCATCCCCTTCCCCACTACTCACCTGTCAGCCAAAACACGCAATTTAGAGTCTATGAAATTCCTTCCCTAAGCCAAATTCAATGAGAGTAATTTGATCCATTCCCTTTTGCCTTCCTGTTCTTCCCCTCTCTTGTAACAGTTATTACTTGCCTCTTCTATGAGAGGCTTAAGCCCATTCTGTCTCTCCCTGTCTCCTCTCATACTATTCCTCTCTCACCTCTCAATTTTACCTTTTAAAATAGTATCCCATCCTAATCAACTGATCCTGTGCCCTCTATGTACACATAAATACACTCACGTGTTTATATGCATATACACCCTCCTATATAGATATATGTGTATGTATACATACACACATTTTTATTCCCTTCAACTATTCTCATACTGATAAAAGCTTTAATTATCATTTTTCCATGTTTGCATCTAAATAGTTCAACTTTGATAATTTCCTTACGAATTCTTTTTCATGTCTACCTTCTCATGCTTCTTGTATTTGAATGTCAAATTTTCTGTTTGGTTGTGGTTTTTTCATCAAGAATAAGTAGAAGTCCTCCACCTCATTGAGTAACCATATTTTCCCCTAGAAGAATGTAATCAATACTGCTGGGTAAATGATTCTTGGTTTTAATCCTAGCTCCCTTGATCTCTGGATTATCATATACCAGGCCCTTCAATCCCTTAATATAGAAGCTGCTAAATCCTGAGTTATACTGATTGTGTTGCCACAACATTCATTTTTTTTCCTCCTTGTCATCTTGTAATCTTTTCTCCTTGATCTGGGAACTATATAACATTCCTAGGAGTTTTCTTTTTGGGATTTTTTCAAAAGGTGAAAGGTGAATTCTTTAAAGTTCTGTTTTGCCTTCTGGTTCTAAAATATCAGGGCAATTTCCCTTAAGAATTTATTGAAGGATACTTTCTAGGTTCTTTTTATCATGGCTCTCAGGTAGTCCATCAATTTTTAAATTGTAACTCCTGAATCTATTTTCCAGGTCAGTGTTTTTTTTTTTTCAAGGATATAGTTCTCATTGCCTTTTATTATTTCATTGTTTGGATCTGTTTGATAGTATCTTGATTTTTCCCAAAATAATTTTCTTCCATTTCCTCCCTCTAATTCTGAAGGAATCAATCTCTTCAGAAAGCTTTTGAGATTCTTCTTCCATCTGGCAAATTTGAATTTTTGGCCTTTTAGGCCTCTTTTGCCATTTGACTTAATCCATATTTTAAGGTGTTATTTTCTTCAGTCAGCTTGTTGAGTCTCTTTTCATGACTTTCTTGCATCATTTTCATTTCTCTTCTCAATTTTTCCTCCCATTCATTTATTTTGTTTTCAAAAATCCTTCTTATGTGCCGCTATAGCTTGTAAGCAGTATACATTTTTCTTGGAACATTTTGGTGATGGAATTCTGACTGTATTGTCTCTTCCCATTCCATGCTTTGATCCTTTTTGTCCCCAAAAAAGGAATCTAAATTTGCATGGCTGGGCTTGCTTTGCTTCCTTTGCCTGCTTATGTTGCCAGTAAATTACTTGACTTTTGACCTCTTTGGCACAGTCGAACTATGCTTCCTGTGGGGAGAGCTTTGTCCCAGACTGCTGGGGGTTTTTGCCATTACCAGAGCTATTAGATGGTCACCATCTCTATAGCTCCCACCAACTTTGGCTCACTGGACACACAACTCAGGAGCACCACCCAAACCATGATCTCCATTTAGACAGGTTATGGCAAGGGCACTTAGCCAATGAATGGTCACTTGGTCTTCCTGCAGGGAGGGAGCTCTGAAGCAGACATGTGTAGGCTGCTGCAGGGTTGCTGCTTCCACCACTTCATTGCTCAGGTGGTAGAGGCCTGACAACCCTACACTCCACCCCCACCCAGATTCTACAGATTTCCCCTGACCATTGTCATTTACAGGTTGATAATTCTTGAAACTTCCACAGCTGCAGCTACTGCTTGGGACAACCTGGGGCTAAAGCTGCAGGCCCACATGGGACTGGACTCTGCTCCTAGCATGCTTTGATGGGCCCTTCCTGTCTGCCGGATGGGCTGCCTTCAACAGGAGATTTCTTTCTCTCTGTTGGGTTCTTTAGTTCTAAAATTTGTTTAGAGTCATATTTTATAGGTATTCAAGGTGGTTATGGGAGTATCCTGTGGAGTTTTCCCATTTTGACTCCAACTCCCTAAGTATTTCAATAACCCTTCAACGTAGGACACTAGAGATTTATCTGTATACATTTTTAGCCGTGGTTCTCAATGTTCCTAATGCCATGACCCTTTAGTACTCCTATGTGGGTGTGTCTGCATGGGGGCAGATCTGCCTGGACATGGATGGAGGAGTGGTGTCTCAGTTCCTAAGACCATTGGAAACATGTTTTCTGATACTCTTACGTGACCCCTGTGAAAGGGTTGTTTGACCCCAAAAGGGTCATGACCACAGGTTGGGAACTGTTTAATTTTAAAACGTCATAATGTTTTTCAAAAGACTTATTTGTGCCCCTTGCAATATTTCACATAAAATAGAACAATCTCTTCCCCTGACACATTTTATAAAATGTGGAAGCTACCATTATACTTGCTCCACCCTTCAGCAAAAATGTATTGAGTTCCTAGTCTGTGTATAGCCTAAATGAGAAAAAATAAATATGTGATTTTTGATCCTTGTAATATAAAAGGTGAATAATGGTGTCCACTTTTGAAACAGCTAAGTAATGTTGGAGATAATCTATGAAACAAAAGTGATGATATGGAAAATATGAGCTAGGTTACCGCACTTCAAGCATAGAAAATACTGCCACGGGCTGAAGATGTTTTAAAATAATTTCATGAAGAATATAGAATTTATATCACACTTTGATAGTTGCCCTAATACTTATGAAGGCACAGAGAGAAATGAACAGCATGACCAAGGGTTTGTGTTTTAGAATGTTAGAAGTTATGTTTTTCGGTGTTTTATTCAAAGTCTTCAGGTATACACATATTAGAAAGGATTTGCTTAAGAGATGACAAAGAGGATACTTTCTAAATATCAGTCCAGTATGAAGAAAACTGTAGTGAGGTGAAGGCATAAGGGACATTACTCTTTTCATTATGAATGAATAAAGAACAGTTCAATTTAGTAAGAACAAAATACACGTGGAGATAGAGCTAGAAATATAAGTTGTTGCTAGAAGACTCTAAAGTTCTGAGCTCAAATGATGAAATTATTCAGCTGAATTTTTTACAAGTCCATTTGAGCACTAAAAATATAAAAAGCGTGAGCTTACAAAAGAAACTGAAGCAAAGTGGAATGTGTTTATAGTAAATTACAGTTCTCTTGGTATTGTAGGAATGTGGTGAACTGATGCTTTTGATTTTCATTGGAACTATAGACATATACTAGATGTCTTGACATCAGAACATGCATCAGTCCTCCTGTAGATCACTCTCTCCCATTTTGTAGTGAGTAAAGTCTTTTCTATCCCAATCCCAACTCCTATGTCAAAATTTCTACGATTCTGCATGCTAATGGCTTCTCAACTGTTAGCTACAGAGAAAAAGCATCATTCATATTTTACAACTCCTCACACATTAATCAGACAATTAGTCATTAAATAAATATTTAGTAAGTGTTGTCACTGTGATAAGTGTTCTTGATAAGGAGCAAAAACGAAATATTACTTGCCATCAAGGAGATTAAATTCTTTTGTGGAAGATTAACACACACACATAAATACATAAAACAAAACAAATACAAAGTAATTTCATTTGCAATGGGACTTAGAAATAGGGTGATACATGAGTAAGAGAGGAGATATAAAGAAATATTTGATCAAAAGAATTGAAATTCAGTTAAATCTTCACAAACTAGGGATATGAAGAGACAAAGGTAAAAAGTGAATGCATACCAGTTGTGAAGATTTGACACAAACATAGGATCATATGGAGATATCCATAAAAAATAGCAAGAAAGTCAGCGTATTGAGTGAATGGAGAGGTAATAAAGAGCCCCTGAATTTTACTAAACTATGAAGTAACTTATGCTTAAGAAAAAACATACTATAACAGAGAATGTATCAAATGCATCAGAGATGGTATCAGATATATGGCTCATAAATCTAGAGCTGGAAAGGATGGTAGAAATGACCTGGCCCAAATCACTCATTTTACAAATGAGGAAAAAACTGAGGAAAAATAATTGCTACTGCAATACTCTAGACAGAGGAAATGAGGGTCTGAACAATGTTAATGGCCATGGAGAAAAGAGAAGGTCAAGAACAGGGAGCATTATATAAATAGCATCCATTAGACTATTCCACCAATTGGCTACAGCTCAGGGGGAGAGAAAATGCAGGTATGAATTAGAGGTTTAAAATCTGGTTGAATGAAAGCCTGGTGCTGATCTCAACATAAAGAGTTAGGTTTTAGGGAAAAGATAAGAAAATATAAGAAATACCATTTTAGATTTCTTTTTTGTGACTGAACAAATTTAATGCAATACAACTTTTCTAAGAGAAGCTGTGATATATGAAAGAGGGGAAAGAAAGAAGGGAGGGGGGAACAGGGGAGGAATGGGACAGGGCTCGGAGTAGCCTGGAGCCCATTTTATTCATCCCTGAAGGGAAACATAACTGGAGCATAGACAATAACTTAAACCACAGTAGGACAGGGCTGCCTTCTAAAAGAAAGCAGGCAAGAAACACTATGGCAGTGCCAATGCATTCATTATAAGTGAACTTCCTCCCAGTGCCACCTCCTAAAGAGCTTGTATGTGTTCCTGGAGGTCGACATCTTCTTTCTGTTTCTCCAAGTCCTGTAGGCCAGCACGCTGTAAGAAGTCCTGAGCTGCCTCAGGCTGATGTACAAACAGCAGTTGCAGTAGCTCCAGGCTCTGGCCTACCACCTCTGAGTCAGAAAGGGTCAGGATATCTAGCAAGTGGGGGAGGAGTGGACCAGGGCAGAGCCTTTTGGCAGTAGAAAGGACCCTTCTCTGGAATGCTGCACAGGATTGTGAGCAACAATGTATGTACTACCCACTAAATGGGTAAGGGTTACAAGACAAGAGCAACCAGATTCGAGGACAGCATCGCAGTGCAGAGGCCAAGATCTTTTACAGTTAGGTTAAGGACCCACAGGCACTCAGGAAGCAGGCTAGGCTGATGCTGGACGAAGAACTCCATGAGGATAAATACGGCAACTAGAATTCTTACATCTGAAAAATCTGCTCATATGCGTGGATCTTCCACTCCTTCCTCTGCCAGCAAATTACCAAAGCACTGAAGTACTGGGCAAGCCAATAGATCCAGTCCTGCCTGCAGAGATCCTGAAGCAGCCCTAGCCAAATCCATCAGCAATAGTCCCAGAGTGGACAAAGATCCTTGGGAAATGAGCAGTGGATTATTCACCTGGCTACAGATAATATAGTGAAGGCACCAGGCAAACTCCACAGCAACACTGGCTCCCAGCTCTGGGGTAGGGTACAGAAGTTGAAGCATGTTCAGGAGGATGGCAGAATCCAAGACAGATGGAATGATTTCTTTTGGAGCTTCATTGACCTGCAAAAGTTGTGACGAGGTGTAGCCAAGATCTTCCAGAACAGCTGCATGGGGGGACTGGATGCAAAAAGGAAGAGCTGGAATAATGCCCTGTGGCAGAAGTTGCCTCCTCAAGGCCTCACTTTCCACAGCCAGATTGCCTAGCATGTAGAGACATAGCTCTATGAAGTCAGCATTGTGCGCAGAAAGGTAAGTGAGTAGGTAGGATGTGGAAGGCAGACAGCCTTCTGCCACATGTGGCTGGTCAGCATGGGAGAGCTCATGCAGACATTGAGCTGCTTTCATTTGGAGAGAAGCCCCGCTGCTGGTCAGGAATCCATTGAGTGTCCGAATACTGCCTTCTAGCCAGATAAAAGTCTACTGTGTCTCAGGATAATGCAGGCTATGGTGGAGAGTGATTAATGCCTTCTCTTTTTCCTTCCGTGTTCCTGGTTGAGACATCCTTAGTAACTGTAGCACCTCCAGTTCTTCCAGGGACTTGTTGGAGCTCATCTCTGCCTTTTTCTAGGCCAGTGTCCCTCAGCAATCTCTTACTGACCAGGTTCCGTTCCTGCCTGGCCTTCCTTAAAGCAGCGTCCTGCTCCTGCCACCTATCCTGCTGCTCTTGCACATTGCAGCCATGGGCCCTGAGGTTGCCACTGCGGCAACTCCACATGACCCCGGGAGCTCCACAGGCACAATGGGACCATGTGGAGAACAGGCTGGGGAGGCATCTGCGGGTGGAGGAGGAGACAGAGGAGGAGAAGGTGGGGCAGAGCTGTCTCCATTTTAGATTTCTAAAGTATGAAAAGTCTATGGGACACTTCTTTTAAAATGTCTGAAAGGCAACTGAAAATATATTCAAGATGGATTCAAAAATTTTCCCTTATATCTATCATTATTCTAATGATATGTGCATATTTATGGATATATATTCATAGAATAGATGTTTAAATGTGGCATATATATTATTTATTAGATGTATATATATAAGAGGTATATATATATATATATACACATAGAGAGAGAGAGAGAGAGAGAGAGAGAGAGAGAGAGAGAGAGAGAGAGAGAGAGAGAAAATGTAACCAGTTTTGGAATCTTTATCTTTTTATTTTTTTAATTAACTTTTATTTATTTTTCATTTACATCATTCATTTCCACAACATTTTAAGTTGCAAATTTTCTCCCCATCTTTCCCCTACCCACCACAACAATACAATGATAGCAATGTACACCCCCTCCCCCAATCTGCTCCCTCCCATGTCCTCCCTGATCATCCCTCCAACTTTCTAGTAAGGCAAGATGCATCTGCCTAACCCGGTGCATGCATATCTCAATTCCCAGTTGCATGTAATTAATAATATTGATACTAAATACTGCTGCTACTGCTACTACTAATATCTTTTAACATTTGATTACAGAACTTTAAATTCTAGATTCTTTCTCTCACTCCCTTGACATCCACCCCCATTAGAAAGACAAGCAATTCAATACAGGCTGTACATGTGGAGTTATGCACAACATCTCCACAATGGACATATTATGAAAGACTGAAGATATTTCCCTCCTTCTGTTCTCACACCCCACTTGTCCTTTTCTGTACGTTGTCCCTGTATTTTACAAAAGAGCGTGCTTCTAACAATCCTCACCCCCAACCTGCCCTCCCCTCCATAATCACCCCTCTCATCCCCACGGCTCCTACTCTCCAGTTTGCCAAGATAACCAATTTAGAGTGTATATTGTTCCTTCCCTAATCCAAATTCAATGAGAATAAGGTTGTCCAATTGCCTTTTGCCTTCCTGTTCTTTCCCTCCATTGTAACAACCATCCATTGCCAATTCTATGAGATGATTATCCCCATTCTGTCTTTCCCTGTCTCCTATCATTCTATTTCTCACACCACTCAATTTCACTTTTAAATATACTTCCATTCTATTAAATTGATCCTGTGCCTTCTCTCTATGTACACACATACACACAAACCCACATATATATTCACACACTCAGATATGTATCATTTTGCATATATATATATACATACATACCTTCCTATACAGACATATGTATGTATACATACACATATACCTCTACATACAAATATTTGGTTATGAATGTATATATGTATACACACACACTTATATTCCCTTCACTCATACCATTTCATTGTGAAACAAAGCTTCATAAGTCGAAATTATCATTTTACCATGTTGGCATGTAAATACTTCAACTTTGATAAGTTCCTTATGATTTTGTTTCCATGTTTACCTTCTCATGCTTCTTGCATTTGAATGTCAAATTTTCTACTCAGTTCTTGTTTTTTCAGCAAGAATAATTAGAAGTGGAGGTGGAGCCAAGATGGTGTCTCAGAAGAAACAAAGTGCATGGCTCCCACACAGCAACCTTCAATACCCAATTTTAATTAAATAGAACTCTAAACAAATTTTAGGGCTCCAAAACTCACAAAAATACAGAAAACACATATCTTGCTAAAGGAAGCTAGGCAGGTGGGGCTCATCTCAGCATGCTGGGAGCTGAAAGCAGCCCATCCTGAAACTGTAGCCTGGCCCCAGGATCATCTGGAGGAGTCTCCCGGAGAGTAGATCGGCAGCACTCGTGGCAGTTTCCACATTTTTCAAGCCAGTAGAAATGAGGCTAAGAGAAAGGTTAGTGGGATTTAGCTAAATTTGGGGGACAAAATGATCCAACTGAACTGCCCCCAGGGCAATGAAGCAGCAGAAGTGGCAGGAGCAGCAGGAAAGACTGCAAGTGTCAACTGCCTCTGCTGGGCTGCTTCATAGCTCCTGGCCTGCAGATTGCAGGGGGGGGGCCTAAGGCTATTGATCAGGGCCAAGGGCTTTTGTGTTGAGTCTCCTGGATCCTGATTGTGGTCCTGGGTGGTGGTCCTGGGGTGTGCTTTCAGGGAGCCAAAGCTGGTGCAGGCTGCAGAACTCCCTTAATAGCTCTGGCAGCTATGAAAACCCTAGAAATTTGGGAAAGACCTCTCCCCCGTGGAAGGAGGGTTCCACAGAGCTAAAAAATCAAGCAATTAATTGACTGGACAAAATGAGCAGGAAAAGGAAGCAAAGTAAGAATAGTAATAAAAATATTTTGGGAGAAAAAGGATCGAAGGATGGAACGGGAGAAAGACAACAGAGTCAGAACTCCCACACCAATTGTTTCCAAGAAACATGAAGATTGCCTACAAGTCATAGATCAACTTAAAAAGGACTTTGAAAACCAAATAAGAGAAGTGGACTAAAAATTGGGAAGAGAAATGAGAATGATGTGAGAAAATCATGAAAAGAGGGTCAACAACATGACTGAAGAAAATAACACCTTAAAGAACAAATTAACACAAATGGCAAAAGAGGCCCAAAAAGCCTGTGAGGAGAAGAATGCCTTAGAAAGTTGAATTTGCCAGATGGAAGAAAGAATCTAAAAAGCATTCTGAAAAGACTAATTCCTTCAGAATTAGAGAGGAGCAAGTGGAAGCAAATGACTTCATGAGAAACCAAGATAATATTAAATACTTTCAAACAAATGAAAAAATAGACAGAAATGTGAATAGCTCCTTGAAAAAAAACACTGACATGGAAAAGAGATCCAGGAGAGACAATCTGAAAATTATTGGACTACCTGAAAACCAGGATCAAAAAAAGAACTTGGAAAGCATCCTTCAAGAAACTCTCAAGGAAAACTGCACTGATGTTTTGGAATCAGAGAGCAAAATCGAACTTGAAAGATTTCAGCACTCACCTCTTGAAAAAGACCCTCAAAAAAAAA
>JAQQSW010008768.1:0-13390 GCA_028646575.1 Pseudocheirus occidentalis
AAAAAAAAAAATTCCTTGAAGTACTGGATGATTTTAGAGAGGAAGAACATAGGATTATAGGATCACAGAGTTGTAATTGACAGGGACCTTAAAAGGCAATGAATCAAAACCTCTCATTTTTCACATAGCTCTTAGAATAATACTGTCAAATTCAGTGAACTACCCACAAAATTGGACTTTTCAGTAAATTAACCAGTAACTTGACATTTCATAAATTTGAAGATTTCAATCCTTATACACTTGGTAGATAGTCTTGGTTGAAAAAGAAGCAAACAAACATCATCTTGTGGCTTTGTGGCATGAGCTGCTATGAACTTTCCTAGGCTGATCCTGTAATGTTGAATATACATCACCATCCTGTATTCAATCCTTTGTGCTCCTTTGGCATTATCAAAGTTCAGGGTTGCCTCCCTGAGTTGGTTTTAGATTAGAACTTTAATCAAGTCTGGTAAAATTAATTGAAGAATGAGGCATCTAGGTGGCATAATGAGTAGAATGCTGGACTTGGTGTCAGGAAAACCTGACTTCAAATCAAGCCTCAGACACTTCCTAGCCATGTAATACAAACAAATAACTTCATTTTTCTACAGACATTACACAATTATTGGAGATCTACAACATTCTCTTTCTTTGCTACTACAAAACATCTCGTTATGAATATTTGGTTGTATGTGGGACCTTTATTTTATTTCATTAGGGTACATCTCAAACAAAGGGATCTCTGGGTCAAAAAACAAAAAACATGGACACTTTAGTCATTTGATAATACTCGAATAAATTACTATTTAATCCTTTCCTTCCAGAAAGACTGGATCAATTCATAGTTGTAGTAATAGTTCATAAGTAGTTTTCTATCTATAACCTCTCCAATAATTTTATCTTTGTCATATTTTATAATTTTCTGAGCATGAAATAAAAACTTAGAATTCTTTTTATTTTAATATTTCTTATTATTGGGGATTTAGAACCATCTTTTATACATAGTTGTTGAAAGGCTGTGATTTTTGACAATTATTTGTTCATATACAGTGACCACTTCTCCATTGAAAAATAGTTCTCATTCCTATAGATTTGTGCTAGTTTCCTACATATCTCTGATAGTAAGTCTTTATCAGTGATATGTGATATATTTTCCCAATTGATATTTTCCTTTTTTACTCTAACTGTATTCATTTTGTTCAAGCAAAAACTTAAATTTCATGTGATAAAAATGACCTATTTTATCTCTTATGAAAACCTCTGTCTCTTGTTTAGTTAGACTTTCTCGCTACAGCTGTGAAAAGGTACTTGATCTGTTTCTTGCTTACTTGTTTGTTTTGTTTTTGATATTCAGGTCCCACATCCATTTTAAGTTTATTCTGGAATGTTTTATAAGATGTTGGTCTAAACTTTAATTCTACCAAATTGATTTCCAATTTTTCTAGCAGTTCTTATCTTATTCTTACTTTTCTAATAAATTCCACTGATTTTCTTTATACTTTGTTATCCAGCACAAAAATATTTTCAATTATTATTGATTTGTAATATACTTCGAGGTCTAAAGTGCAATTTCACCAACATTACAATTTTTAAAATTGTATCCCTTGAGATTTGAGATGTTTAGTTTCTTCCAATGATTTTTGCTTTTGTTTTATCTAGGTCTACAAAGTATCCCTTGGTCGTTTGATTGACATAGCACTAAATCTAGAAATTACTTTAGGTAATGTCATAATTGTTATGTTGGCATAGTCTAGTCATGAGCACTAAATGTCCCTCTCATTATTTAAGCAATTTTTCCCGCTTTTTGAATCAACACTTTTGAAAGGGATATAATTATAACTAGATTTTGTCAGCCAAAGTACAGGCCAAAACAAGGCAAACATTTCACTGATTTAAAACTCAATAATTAGCAAATCCAGACACCTGGCCAAATAGATTGCCAGGCCAAATGAAAGGAGAAGATGACCAAGTAGCTCAAAAGCAAATTTTTAAATGCCTTGTTTAAAAAACATTCAGATTACATACTATAACCTTGAAAAAAAATCTAGTGAAAAAATTCCTCTCAATTTGATACAGCTATGGAAAGCAGCTCATATAGCCTTTACAGAAAGGCACCTTCTTGTTGCAGTACATTTGATAGCAGCACATTAGAGGTGGCCCATATGCTAAACACATTCTTAGAACTTAAAATAAATAACAACATAAAAATGCTTAATATCAGAATACTGGAAGCTAGCAATGAATGAATTGTGCAGAGGAGTCATGAACACATTTCATTTAACCTATGAATGCCACTATGATATCTGAGTATTCCATCTATACAATTTTGCTTAAGGAATATTGACTTTTAATTTTACAATGAATGATTCTGATTTATTAGGTTTCTTTTAGTCAGTTGCAAAAGCAAAATGCTAACAGATCCTTTGCTTAGCATTTTCAGATCATGAAGGCACTGAAACCATGGGTAAACTAACCTTCCTCCCCTGTTTCCCTCACCCCAATATTATAGCCATTTGTCAAAAATATTCAGTGATAATTAAAATTAGTTGCCGTGCTAAGGATGAAATTGTTTCTTTTTTTTACAATGATTTTTTACATTAAAGTTCATGTAAGTGCAATTTATTACCAAGTTTAACCTAAGTAATTATAATTACATTTGTCAAGTGGTGATCTGGTATCATTGAAATAGAATGACTTGATCATATTGTTGCTAAACTATTCCTACAGATAACTAATTCAGAGAGATACATCTTAACATTCATTGTCTAGAAACTTAGTTAAGGGAAAGAGAACAGGAAGAGAATCTAGATTTTTGAAAGTTGGATGAATGAAAATATGACTTATTAAAAACAATGTTTTAATTTATTTTTAAAAATTATAACAGGTTCAGAGCAGTCTCTATAATTGGCATAGTATTTTACTGATATGATTTCACACAGGAATTCTATTCTGTTGCTTTATGAACCACCTTCACAAGTGCTGCAAATTTAAATTAGTTTACTTTGAAGTAACTGTATTGCTATTTAGAAAATTATGAATAAAGAAATAGAGATTAATGCAACTCTCAGGTTGAAACTTATACTTGTGTTTTTTGAAGAGTTGACAAATAAAGAAAAGTGATAAATATTGGAGGAACTGTGAGAAATGAGGCAAAATGATGCATTGTTCACAGAGCTGTGAACTGGTGCATCCATTCTGGAAACCAACTTGGAAGTATGCCTAAAACATTTCTAAACACTGCTTACTGTTTGACCCCACAATAGCACTATACCAGGCCTCTACCTTAAAGAGATCAAAGAAAGGGGAAAGGTACCCATGTGTACAAAAAAATATTTATAGAAGAAATGGTAATGGTAGCAAATAACTGGAAATTAAGAGGATGCTCATCAATTGGGGAATGATTAAACAAATTCCAGTATATGAATGTAATGAAATATAATTGTGATTAAAAAAATCCAAACAAACTGAGAGGAATGTTTACTTGAGAAACCTAGAAAGAATTATATGATCTGATACAAGAATGAAGTGAGTAGAATTAGGAGAGCAATATGTATGCATATATATATATATATATTAGCAACAAAATTGTAAAGACAAAAAACTTTGAAAGACTTAAGAACTTTGAATAATGCAGTGACCAACCACAATTGTAGAGGATTAATGTAGCCACACTGTAGAACTACTGATGATGAGAAACAAAAAAGAAATACCGATGATGAAGCATACAATCAACTTCCTAAAAGAGAAGTGATGGACTTAGGGTACAGAATGATACATTTGAGGGGGGAAGAGAGAGAGAGAGACAGAGACAGAGACAGAGAGAGAGAGACAGAGAGAGAGAGAGACAGACAGACAGACATGGCTAATGTGGGCATGTATTAGATTTGACAATGTATAGCTATAACAAGGGTTTTGTTTCTCTTAAATTTTTTCCCAATGGAGAGGGGAGGGAAGAGGAGAAAGAAAATTCACTTTTGATAATTTAAAAAAATAAAGTAAACAAAATGAAATATATGGGGTTAAAAAGAGTACATGGGCAAGCAAGGGATAAAGAAGACCACAAAATGCAAAATGGAAATATTTTGATTGTACAAGATTTTAAATTTTTGCACAAAGTCAATGCAATTAATATTAGAAGCAATACAGGAAGGAAGAAACAATATTTGCATTAAGTTTCTCTAATAAAGATCTTATTTCCCAGATATATTTAGACTTAATTTAAATGTTTAAGAATAAAAACCATGCAGGGGCGGAGTCAAGATGGCAGCATAGAAGCAGGAGAACTCCAGGAACTCCCCCCATAACCACCTCAATTACCTATAAAATATGACTCTAAACAAATTTTAGAGCTCCACATATACGGCCTGTATTGAACTGCTTGTCTTTCCAGTAGGGGTGGGTAATGAGGGAAATGTGTGTGTGTGTGTGTGTGTGTGTGTGTGTGTGTGTGTGTGTAATCATTATTACTATTTACATGCAACTGGGAATAAAGATATATGGGTACTGGGGTAGGGAGATCCATCTTGCCCTACTGGAAAGACAGAGGGGTGATTGGGGAGGATATAGGAGAGAGCAGATTGGGGGAGTGGGTCTACAGTGTTTTGGGATGGTGGGTAGGGGAAAGATGGGGAGAAAATTTGCAACTCAAAATCTCATGGAAATTAATGATGTAAACTAAAAATAAACAAAAGTAAAAAAAAAACAAATATGTCATATGATCCTCACAAGAACCCTGGGAGATAGAAGCCATTATTATCCCCATTTTATAGGCAAGAAAACTAGGCAGTGTTTACGTGACTTGCAAAGGTCACATAGCTAGTGTTGTACCCAAACCCAAATCTGAGGTCACTACATACCATGTGATTTGTGGCCCACCAGTAAGTCCCTTTTATATTTCTGTCTTTGTCCCTAACCTACATCTTGCCATAGCTTGAAATTGCTTCAGGCATGTCTGGGCATTGCTCACAGTGTAGTTCCCTGCCAAATTATTCCTCAAATTAGCATTCTGTATATTCTCCTTGAAACATTATAGTGTACAAAGTTCATTATGGTGCAAGGATCTTATGTAGGGACCACCCTGTCCTGTTCTGCTGACCAAGCAGAGTCCCCACACCCTTCACCCAAAACATGACCCTGGCCTGTTCTGGGGAATTCTAGTCCCCGTCTACCTTGTTCTGGGAAGATGACTACAACTCTCCACCCTGTGCCCTCCACTCTGTTCTAGGAGGGACTCCCATGTCACAGGAAGTTTGCACCCTTGTACCCTTGTGCCATATTCCCAAATTAGCCCTGAGCTATAGATCTAACCAATGGCTCTTCTTTGCTTCTGTACATCATGGCTTCTGCTAGCTCCACTCCCTGACTGTGGTTTCTGTGGTTTTAGCTTTTACAACCAAAGTGGCACTCCCAATGGATCACTACCAATTTGAGTGATGAACACTCTGGTAGTCGCATGCTTAATCAACAAATCCACACCTAAGTTTTACCTTGAACCCAGGTCTCGGCTGGCTCTTATTCTCTGCACAACACTAGTAAGAGTTTGAAGTAAGATTTTAACTCAGGTCTTCCTACTTCTACATTGAGCACTCATTCCACTGTGCTACCTAGCTGCTTTTAATTGGATTACATGGTGTTTAAAATTTGCTGCTGCTTGTATGAGGTAGATATCCTTTGTATCTTCCAATGTCTTTCCACAACAGCAGTATTTAACTTTTGTCCTTAAGAGTGTTCTTAAGTAGCTTCCCTTTCTTCTGGTTGTCTTCAGAGCAATAGTCACAACATAGACTGTTTTCTGAGGTTCTTGCAATGCATTTTATAGTTTCCATCAAACATTATGTTTGTTCGTGATAATCATAGCAAATAACCAGCTATAATGAAGTACTGTTTTAGTAAGTTGTACAGTCAGAGAGAATACTGGATTTGAAATCAGGAAGACCTGAGACGAAAGCCTGCCTAAGAAATGTACTATTAAAAGTTGTGAACTTAAGCAATTTTCTTTACCCCTTTGCCTCAGTTTCTTCAACTGCAAAATAAGGATAATAAGAAGACATGTATCCCTAAGTTATTGTGAAAATGAAGCAATATACTATTTGTAAACAAATGCTAGTTATTATTCTTTCAATAATAATCATTCAACATTATCATCATAAAAAAAAAATTAAAAACCATTCTCCAAATAGTCAAAGGATATAAATAGGTAGTTTTCAAAGGAAGAAGTTCAAGCTATCAGCATTAACACAAATGATCTAAATCAGACTGCTGGGACTAGTCAGAGCTTGCTGGAAGAGTCTTCAAGATGTGACAGAGAATAATCTCTCTCTCTGTGTCTCTCTATCTTTCTGTCTCTCTGTCTCTCTGTCTCTCTCTCTTTCTCTCCCCCCAACCCCCAAGATAATGAAGTAAGGTAAAGACAGAAGTAAGAAAAATTCCATGCCTGCACACGTGGAAACTAGTTTTATTTTAGTTCTAACTCCTCAAAGTCAAGTTCTCAAAGACTGAATGTCTTTTAATCAGTTTCTTTGTTTGTTTCTTTTTTTAACAGTTTACAAGTACAGGGAACCACATATTTCTATCATTAGTGATATTCTTTCATTGATTTTGTTGATTTTCACTGGGTTTTGAATGACCCTTGGAGTGCTGGACTGTTGTTTCTTGTTTATTTGTTTGTGTGTATGTTTTTGTGTATGTTTTTGACCCATCTGGGAAGAAGTTATAGGCACTTTTCTAATATACATAATAAACATATTGCAGCAGAAGATTAAATTAGAGTTAATGTCCTCCACTATAAACAGCTATTTGCAAATACATTCATTTGGGACCTGCTTCAAGTTCCATTTTAAAAGAAAATTTTTTTTAACTTAAAATCCTATGAAATTCTTATAAAAATACTGATGCTTAGTCTTTAGCAAAGTTGAATGATAATGAAATGCACCTTTAAGGGAACTTATTGATCATGTATTTCCAACATATTCATCTTATAGAGGAGGAACTGAGGCCAAGTCAAAGTGACTTACTGAAGGTCAAATAGCTAATAACTAGTTAAGACATGATTAGAATCTAAGGCTCTTAGTTTCCAAGACTCTATCCACTGTCATGCCACCAGTGAATTCAAGAGCAATTTTCAAGCAGTTGGTTTTCTTACTAACCCAGAATAATGATTTCAGAAACTAAGGAGATCTTGGTTCCAAAAATTCTTCTATCAAACCAAACAATAGAAACAACAACAAAAGAACCAATGTCTTATAGTAGACAGTAGGGCTAAACGTGATCTGACAAAGTTGGATCAACATCGACAATGTCATCTTTCCTAATTGTTAGATGACAAGGAATATTTCTGGATTTCTTTTATCCCTAGAATTTAGCATAGTGACTAGCATATAATAAATGTGTAATCCATCCATGCTGATTGGATGATTATAGATTATAATTATTAGACTGGATTAGTTGTACTAACTAATTAGTTAGATTATAAAATTCTAAGAATTAGGGATGTGACTATGTGTGTGTGTGGGTGTATGTGTATGAGTGTGCGTGATGCTCCACAAAACCTAGCACAGTACTTTACACTGTAGGTGCTTAATGAATAGACTGTTGATTAGCTCATTAATAAATAAATCTTAGTCCTTGAGCCATAACATTCATGACCTATATGACTATTAGGCAAGTCTAAAAATAAGTGACTTAGTCAAATTGTTTGCAAGGCCAGCTCTTTCAACTATGGGGATAATCTATAGGATCAAAAGCTTACTGATTTAGAGTTAGAAGGTATCTTAAAGGAAATTGAATTTTAATCCCTCATTTTAAATATCAGGACACTGAGGTTTACAGAAGAAATTGATTTACTCTGGGTCAAACATCTAGTAAGGGTCTGAGTCAGGATTCAAAGACAGTCTTTCTTTCAGTTTATTCACTGCACCACACTTTGTCTTCTAGAAGAGTTTGAGTCCATCTGTACAGCTGTCTCATTTTACAGATAAAGAAAATTAATGGAGAGAAGTGGCTTGACTTTCATAAGAGGCTAAATTTCTCTGACTGCAAATTCAGCACACTTTCCACACCATCACATTGCCGCGTCATATCAGGACTGTTCTAATGGAGCCACTTCCTCTTTGCCCTTCCTTTTATTAAGAAATTGAAAGCAAAATAGGGGGTTATGTGAATAAGATTTTTACTTATACTTGAATTTCCCTTTGCAGAATCTTTGGGGGAAATGGAATTACCAATAATACACTTTGAACTACAGGGCTGGCCAGAGAATACAATGGGGTGGTGTAAAGCCAAGCACTAGCAACTTTTCAGAAGAATGCTACTGTGAACAGCTTTTACGATTCTGATTACACAGTATAGTAAACACTCCATTCCATAACAAATCAAAGCAAAAAATTCACAGTAAATCAAAATACAGCATTCACAACAACTTATCACAGAAAAAGGCCACGTAGTTTCCACTACAGTAGTCACAAAGTTTTGAACAAAGAACAATCATTTAGTAACTCAACCATTCAATCATCTTAATCATTCAATCATCTTTAGGGAGCTTTGCCTTCTCAAAGGACACAAAGTACCATAGTCAAAATTCTCCACTCATGGGGAGCACCAAGTTAATGCAATCATCTCCTTGTTCAGCTCTCCTTGTAGTCTCTGCTCCATGCTGAAGCTCCCATTGTCCAGTCCACCCCAAATCCTTCACAGCCTCTGTTCCCAGGAAGTCAAGGCCCAACAAAGCCACAAACAAGTTTATACAAAGTACCAGTATCACAATCATGCTTCCTCAGTCCCCTGGCAACTTGGGCTGGCCCTTGGACTCAGAAGAAGTCTCAGCTGGCTCCCAGAATCAAAATTACTCCATCCAGGTTTTCAAAATCAAAATCATTCTCTTTAGTCTGGGGGAAGCTTTCCTCTTCAGCCTCTTCAGCCTCCTCAGCTCCTCTTCAGCCTCTCTGGTGGCAGTAGCTTCTGCCTCTACTAAGTTCACTCCAAGAAGATCTGTCTCTCCCTCTCTGTGTTTTTCCTTATATATAGTATTGCCCCTCCCTGTTCATGCCCTTCCTGTTACATCAACAACAGGAGACAGGAGTTCATACCTTCTGTTTCTTTAACAGAGGCTTAATCTGAACTAGGTGCTAAGTACCTCTTAATGCAGCAATACAAAAGGAACTTCAAATCTCATGACTATTACAGGCAGCATAGTAGATAGAATACTAGAGAAGTCAGAAAGACCTGAGTTCAAATTTGGTCTCAAACAGTTATAAGTTGTATGACCCTGAGCAAGTCACTTAACCTCTGTTTCATTTGCTTCAGTTTCCTCAACTGTAAAATGGGGATAATGATAACACCTCCCTCCCAGTGTTGTTGTGACAAATAAATGAAATAATATTTTTAAGGTGCTTGTAAAACATAAAGCACTATATAAATGCTAGCTGTTATATTGTTAAGGTATTAATATGCTTTCTTCAAGAAAAAAGACAAATAGGGAATTGATACCCAGAATAACTGAGGAGATATTAAAAAAAAATTAGCTACCTTTTATGAATTCAAGACATTTACATGAACTATATCTTGGGATTCTGAAAGAAGTGACCAAGATTTGACTGCTGAGTCACTGTCACTGATCTTTGAAAGGTCATGGAAAACAAGAGAGGTATCACAAGATTAGAGAAGGACAAATGTGGTACTGACTTTCAAAGAAAGGAAAGAGAATTTGACATCATTTCCTAAGAAAATATTGTAACAGGTCATTCAAGAGATGCTTGTTGAACATGTAGAAATGGAAGTGGCAATTACAAAGAGCCAACATAGCTTCATCAAGAACTGGTCATGCCAAACTAACCTTGTTTCCATTTGACAGGATTGCTTAGATAGTAGATGATCAGAGTACTGGATTTGGATAGTTTGGCTGGATTTTAGCAAAGCTTTGATGAATTACCTCATACTATTTGTGTGTAGAATATAGAGATATGGATCTGACAATAATAGAAGAATAATTCATCTGACAATGAATATAATAGAATAATATTCATAATTAGCAGAATATACTTAATATTTTTGCCAATGACTTTAACAAAAGCATAGATGATATGTGCATAAAAAAAATGTCACAAAGCTGGGAGAGCTAGTTACACTGGATAATGGTCAAGATCCAAAAGCATCTTGACAGGCTTGGGCAGAGGACTGGGGCAGAATCTAATTAGATGAAATTCAGTAGACATAAATGTAAAGTCTTGCACTTGGGTGCAAATAGTCTGTCTAATCAATATAATACAGGGAACATGTGGATAGGCAATAGGTTTTTGTTTTCTGTTAAAGATTTTGGGATTTTAGTAGACTTCAGACTCAATAAGTCATGTAGCAGTCACAAAAGTTAACATGATCTTGGGATACATTAAGAGTACAGCTGCGCTTTTAGCCCGGGCTGCTCAGGAATGGAAGGGCCCCAGCCTTGGAGCGGAGCGCGCTGAGGTGTCCGAGGAGTTTCTACTTCATTTCAAGCCCTTGACACCTGAGTTACAGCAACAGACTCCTTTGTGCTTATAAGGCCCTTCTACTTGGCATACCTTGTAGTTTTTATTGTATCTAGAATCATGGAAAACCAGCTGGCTAAGTCCACTGAAGAATGAACATTTCAGTACCAGGATTCTCTTCCTTCATTGCCTGTTCCTTCTCTTAATGAGTCATTAAAGAAATACCTTGATTCAGTTAAACCATTTGCAAATGAAGAAGAATATAAACAAACAGAAGAAATAGTGCAAAAATTTCAAAATGGAATTGGAGCAACGTTGCACCAGAAATTACTTGAAAAAGCAAAAGGAAAAAGAAATTGGCTGGAGGAATGGTGGTTGAATGTTGCCTACCTGGATGTCCGTATACCATCACAACTGAATGTCAACTTTGGAGGCCCTGCAGCTCACAGTGAACATTACTGGCCTCCAAAAGAAGGCACACAGTTAGAAAGAGGATCTATAAGTCTTTGGCATAATTTGAACTACTGGCAGCTACTAAAAAAGGAAAAAGTGGCTGTTCATAAAATTGGAAATAGGCCTTTAGACATGAATCAATTCCAAATGCTCTTTTCTACTTGCAAGGTACCAGGAATTACTAGAGACTCAATCATCAGTTACTTTAAAACTGAGAGTGAAGGACACACCCCAAGTCACCTAACAGTGCTGTGTCGAGGTCGAGTTTTTGTCTTTGATGTCATGTATGAAGGTTGTATGATGACCCCACCAGAGCTTCTCAGGCAACTTACATATATCCAAAAAAAATGCCACAGTGAGCCTGACGAACCTGCGGTAGCAGCATTAACCAGTGAAGAGCGAACCCGATGGGCTAAGGCAAGAGAATATCTGATTAGTCTTGATCCAAAGAATTTGACTCTATTGGAAAAAATTCAGAGCAGTTTGTTGGTATTTTCCTTAGATAATTCTAGTCCACAAGTAACACCTGAAAATTATTCTGAGGTAACTGCACTGGTGCTTACTGGTGACCCTACAGTGCGCTGGGGTGACAAGTCCTATAACATTATCTCCTTCTCCAATGGACTGTTTGGCTGCAATTGTGATCATGCGCCTTATGATGCTATGGTCGTAATTGAGATCTGTCATTATGTAGATCAGAAGATCTTGGAAAATGAGGGGAGATGGAAGGGCTCTGACAAAGTGAGAGACATCCCAGAGCCTGAGGAGATCGTTTTCACCGTGGACCACAAAATATTAGATGACATTGCCCAGGCTAAAGAGCAGTATTTCAAGCAGGTATCAGACTTGCAGATTGTGGCTTATGCCTTTACTTCCTTGGGCAAAATACAAGCCAAGAAGAAGAAGCTTCACCCTGATTCCTTTATTCAGCTGGGGCTTCAGCTGGCCTACTACAGACTTCATGGACGCCCAGCTAGCTGTTATGAAACTGCCACAACAAGGGCTTACTACCATGGTCGCACAGAGACTGTGAGATCATGCAGTATGGAAGCAGTTGAGTGGTGCTGGGCCATGCAGGATCCTTCTGCCAATCTTCACGAACAGCAGCAAAAGATGTTAGAGGCTTTTGCAAAGCATGGTAAAATGATGAAAGAATGTTCATCTGGGAAAGGATTCGATCACCACCTTTTAGGTCTTTTTCTCATTGCCAAAGAGGAGGGGCTGCCCATTCCAGAACTCTATAAAGACCCACTTTTCAGCAAAAGTGGAGGGGGGGGAAATTTTGTCCTCTCAACCAGTCTTCTTGGATACATGCGAGTCAATGGAGTGGTGGTTCCCATGATTCACAGTGGCTATGGCTTCTTCTACCACATCCGAGATGACAGATTCGTTGTGGCCTGTACAGCTTGGAAATCGTGTGCAGAGACGGACGCGGAAAAGTTGGTTAGGATGACATTCCAGTGTTTCCACAATATGATGCAGCTGATGAACACTGCCCAGCTCTAGAGAATGATTCTGAACTAAGCCCATACCAAAACATGTCGTTAAAAGGTGTGCTGGACACTCGCTTCCGGAGACGGAAAATTCAACCTGAAATCCCTGAGGGAAATGATGACAGGAGTGACAATGAAGATGAGCAGCCCCAAGTTGTCGTGCTGAAAAAAGGAGATTTATCAGAAGAAGAAGTCATGAAAATGAAGCAGCAGATCAAGTCTTCCAAACCAGTGCTGACCGCTGAGTAGGGTATGAAAAGAAGCCAAGTACATCCAGGTGAGATGACATGTTTGGGAGACTAACAGCAAGTGACAGAGAAGACAACAGGAGCCACTGGTGTGACGAGGAAGGAGCATGGCGGAGTGGTCAGAGCTCCCATGAAGTCAGGAGGACCAGGCTGCTGGTCTGCCTCGGGCACATGCTCCCTGGGAGACCCCAGACAAGTCTACAAGTTACAGAGCACGTGCTTAGCAGCATGGGAAAAGCTGGATGCAGACAGTCCCCCCACGGATCGCTGCAAATCCCTACACCAATGAATTTCGTAGACTCCATTGGAAAAAATAGATGATTAGTGGCCACATTTTTTGATATGAATGTACCACCCATGGAAAGATGTTGCTCCCCTGGAGACCACAGGCCTGGTGCCACTTTACTGGCTTGTTGACTGTATTCTCTTCAAGGCTGTCAGCCACATAACTCTGTGCTATCCCATTTCACCTAAGTGGAAATTAATTTTCTTTTTATTACCTTTCTGTGCGATGTGGCCAAGACAGGATGTGAAACTGGAAAAAAAAAAAAAAAAAAAAAAAGGTGTGCTGGGTGTAAAATGGGGCTATGCAGAAGAATCTTGACTTGATGGAAGGTAGTTAAATGTTGTAGTAATTAAGAAGAATTTGTCAATATTATACTCCCTGTAGCACTTACTGCCACAGATACTAGCCACGTAGCACTGCTTTTAAGCCAAATGTAATGCTTGCTGCAATAAAACAGTGTAGAGCTATGCA
>JAQQSW010008769.1:0-13390 GCA_028646575.1 Pseudocheirus occidentalis
TTAATTAACACTTAGAAAAAATTCAGCTTCCCTATATTATCCACCTCAGAAAAAAAAAACTCCACTGAAAGTCATTAGAATACACTTTCATTCTTGTATGGAACTGACTACCGAAATTGGAGCCAAGAAAACAACATAATTACCTGACAGGAGGCTCATCAGCCTGTATAATGGATTGATGGCTTAATTGCCTGGAGAGTCATGACAATGACCAGCTGTCCATTTTCTCTCATCTCACAAAGCTACCAATATATCCATCCCCAGGCACTCCCTTAGCTGATCTCCATTAGGAAAAGAGAAAAAAAAAAGGAAGAAATTCAATAGAAAATCAGAATAACAATTATTAAAGCTAATCCATGCATCTGCCCACTGGGGCCAGGTTTCTAGTACTGTGTAAGCTTGGAACACTGACACAGTCAATATGATGAGGGTCATCATAAAATGGTGAGGTGTAGGCTTAGGGGTGATCAAGACCCCAAAATACCAATATGCTGGGTCCTGCCAAATGAATTTGACTCAAGTCTTCTCTCAGCCAAAGAAAAGCAGAGTTTATTGAAAGTTCTCCATATTAGGTAAACTCTTAAAGATCCTTAGTATCTTGTATTGGGAAATTCCATGGTGTTCTCACACCACATGAACGATAGAGTCTTATATACAGAAAGGTTGTGGGAGGAATCTAGAGGTGGTCTAGAAGAAAAGTTTGGAGAGGGTCTTCAGGAGGAGTCAATGAGGTCAGACTCTAATGATGAGTCTGGGAGGGTCTTTAGGAGAAGTTAATGTTGTCAGACTCCAGCAAATGAGTAAAGTTGCTGGAGGCTACCTGGAGATGACAGACAATGGTGGATTAGGCCAATTCAAGGGTATAACTGTTGATTTAGGTATAGATATTTTGGGAGAATCAGGGGTGTGGGCTAGCTGGATAATAGAAGGCTAAGGTAGTAATAAAGGTTTGGGCTGAGGCACAATAAAAGGCTTATGACCTCAGGCAAATGCCTCATCAAAGGGAAGATTAAAGGAGGGCTCAAGGGGGTTCCCAGATCCTGTACCCCATCTGATGGGGAAGAGCTAGCAAGAGTGATATGAAGTTGGCTAGGAAATTTCCAGGGTAGTACACCTGATTTTCAGATCTGCTAAGTAATAGTTGTGGGACATTGGGCAAATCACTTACAGTATGAAGACCTCAATTTCCTCACTTGTAAATTGGTACAATAAAGCTTTAATTATCTGCCTCATAGGTTGGTGACTATCCCTTTACAAGAGTCAAAAAATGTGAATTGTTATTTTCCAATCATCCCACACAATGCTATTTTTTATTATATAAATCAGGGTATCTTTCTAAAATGTCTAATCTTAGAAATACAACCTTAATTTACATGGAGTAAGCATGGATGTACATTGCTAACATCCAGTATTTGTGGTCAGCTAATGAAGCAGCAATCATAGGGACCCACACATCAATGATTTTAATACTTTATATTTTACAAAATGTTAATCTTTGAATCATAGTATTTTTCAGACCATGATGAATGGATAGGATAGTTATGGACTTGGAATCAGGAACATAAGTTCAAATTTTGCATCTGATTTTTAATAGCCATGGGACCATGGGGAATGCAAACATTTATTTAGAACTTACCCATGCATCAGGCACTGTGCTAAGTGCTAGGGATGAAAATATAAGTAAGCAAGATAGTGACTGCCTTTAAGGAGTTGATGTTCAATGGAGGAAGAAAACAAATAAAACGATGTGGAGAAGGGGAACATATGGTAGCACTGTGAAAAGATAGCAGAATGTGGCATGGAGTCCTGGCCCCTGAATCCACTTATCAGGATCAGGGGATCCATGGACAGAGTCTAACTTTCTAATTGGAGGGGAATGAAGATGATGACTAGAATTCTGGCAACATTCTTAATATAAGGCCTCAATTTCTTTACCTATCAAATTGAGATAATTATACTTCTACCTTGTATCTTATGGAGATGTTGAGAAGAAAGCACTTTGGAATCCTCAAGGTACTCTATAAATATTTTTTATTCCTTTTATCAATAACAAGCCTAAAAGGAATGTACAGCAAGTAGTAGCAAGTAGTATTATCTCCCATTTTATAGACATAAAAAATCGAGGTTCCTAATGATTTGGCCAAGGTAATTAATCAATGGAAAATCTGCTACTCTAATTCAGTCATCATCATCATCATCATCATCATCATCATCATCATCATCACTTCAACATAAATAGCTTTTTTTCTACTATATGACACTTTTAAAAAATATGGGTATACAGTAATTCTGATAAGCATGTTTTGTTAATGAGTAATCATTAGAACTTGTTACCATTGTTATTCGTATTACTGAAAACAACAACAGTATGATTAAGGGAAAATAATTAAATTGGAATCAAAATTGCTGAGTTCAAATCCTAACACTATCACTTCTTATGTTTGTGAGGTTGTCCCAGTTATTTTGATGCCCTCTGGTAGATACAAGAATAGATGAATAGGGAGATAGGTGAATAAAGCACTTATTAAAAAATAATTAAGTACTTATTATATGCCTGGCCCTATGTTATTGTAAAAGCTCTATAGTAAATCACAGCTGCATAGATGATTATTTTAACTCAGACGTTTTATCACATAGAGATTCTAATTATGTCTTGCTGTTCCACCCTGTTTTCCAGTTCCCTAAAAGACATCTTAATCTTCTTGACTATGTCTACTATTTTCTCCTTAGGTTTGAAATAGGCAAAAATGTTATTCTAAGTATTTGTGATGAGGTAAAGTAAATGGAAGACAATTCCACTGGGAAGCTTAGGTGGGGAGGTAGTGGGGTTTAACAGAGAGAACAGCAATAAAAAAAGAGCATAAATTAGATAAACTAAAAGCCTTCCCAATAAGAGCAGCTGTGAAACAAGGATGCTGTAATGCCATGCACTAGCAGCCTTCCAGAAGAATGCTACTGTGTACAGCTTTTAAGGTTCTGATTACACAGTATAGTGAATACTCTATTTATTCCATAACAAATCAAAGCAAAACATTTACAGAAAATCAAGGTACAGCATTCACAATATTACAGCTTATCACAGAAAATCACAGTATAGTATTCTAAACAGTTAATCATTAAAATGGCCACATAGTTTCCACGATAGTGGCCACAAAGTTTTGAAGAAAGAACAATCATTTGGTAATTCAATCATTCAAAGTCATCTTGATCATTCAATCAACCCTAAGGAGGTTTGTCTCCTTTCTCAGTCATTCAGTCATGTCAAAGTATAATAGTCAAAGGAGGCAGGCAGCTTCTACCTGAATCCACCAGTCACCTGGATTCAAAGGCAGACAGCTCCAAGTTCCTTGTCCAGGTCTCCATGTAGGTCCTGCTCCACAATGAAGTTCAGAGTCCAGTCCGTCTCAAATCTTTCACAATTTCTGTTCCTGAGAATTCAAGGCTCAACCAAGCCACAATCATACAAAGTCTTAACATCCTGGTCATGCTTCTTCAGTCTTCTGCAGCTGGGTCAAAAAATCAGAATCACCTTATCCAGCCTGGATGGGAAGGGAATGGGCTGTCCTCTTCAACTTCCTGGGCTTCTCTTCAGCCTCCTGGGCTCCTTTTCAGATGATGCTCCACGACCACAAGTTCTTAGGAAATTCTGACTGTCCCTTTCTAGGGCTTTTCATTACATACACACCACATTGGCTACTTCCTGTTTTAGCTAACTTTTTCCTGTTACATCAGGAACAGGGGTTCACAACTTCTGTTTCTTTCACAGAGGATTGATTAACACTAAGTGTTAAGTACCTGCTTACTTGCCAATACAAAGGGGTCTTCAAATTCAAATTACATTATCATTACAGATGCCCACTGTCATGAATATTATTCTGTATTGTATCAGAGATCCTAGCAACAGCAGTGAGAACAAAAATAAACAGAAGGAATCAGAGTAGAGAATGAGGTAATAAAACTCTTTTTGTCAATGACACAATGATGTACTTAGAAAATCTCAAAAACAAGTAAAAAGTTAGTTAAAACAATTAGTAATTTTAACCAAGTATCAGGACGTAAAGTAAATCCATACAGATCATCAGAATTCCTATGGTATCACAAACAAAATCCTGCAAGAAGAGAAAAAAAAGAGATACTCCATTTAAAACAATTCTAGGTAGTATAAAATACCTGAGAATACACATGCTGAAAAAAACCCCAGAAATTATATGAACAAAATTATTAATAAAAACCTTTTTATACAAATAAAATCAGATTTAGATAATTGTAGAAATATTCATTGTTTGTGGGTTAAAAGGGACAATATAATAAAAATGATAACCTTATCTGAACTAATTTGTATATTCAAATACCACCAAAATTAATTTAACAAAAAAAATTTTTTTGGAGGGGGGAGTGTAGAGTAATTGGGGTTAAGGGACTTGCCCAAGGTTGCATGGATAGTATTGTATTAAGTGTCTGAGGCCAGATTTGAACTCAGGTCCTCCTGATTCCAGGACCAGTGCTCTACTCACTATGCCACTTAGCCACCCCCAACAAAAAATATTTTACTGAATTAGAAAACAAAATAACAAAATTCATTTGGGAGAACAAAAATGCAAGGATATCAAAGTAATTAATATGACAAAAACCTAAAGGAAGGAGGTTTAGCAGGACTATATCTTAATTTTTTTATTAGAAGGCAATAATTAGCAAAACTATCTGGTACTGACTAAGAAATAGAAAGGTAGATAAGTGAAACAGAGAGTAGACATACAAATTACTCCGGCAAATGAACATAGTAACCTTGTATTTGAAAAGTGTAAAAAAATATTTGGGAATAAGAATTAATTATTTGGTAAAAAAAATTGTTGAGAAAACTGGAAAGTGGTATGGCAGAAACTGGGCATAGACCAATGTCTTAAACCATTTACCAAATTAAGGTTAAAATGGATATATGACCTACATATAAAGAGAGATATTTCAAGAAAATTTGAAGAACAAAGAGCTTATTACCTATCAGATTTATAGATAGCTGAACAATTTGTAAATAAAGAAGAAATAGAGAACAATATGAGGTGTAATATGGATAATTTTCATTGCAATTTGTTTAAAAATATTATATAAATCAAACACATATGGCCAAGATAAGAAGGAAAGCAGAAAACTGGAGAAAAATATAGAATTTCTCACATAAAAGTGTCATATCTCAAATCTGTGAAGAACTTTATAAAATATAGAAGAATAAGAATCATCCCAAATAGACAAATGGTCAAAGGGTACAAACAGGCAGTTTGCTAATGAATAAAATTAAAACAATTTACATTTATATATTTTATTTATAAATATATATCAATATATATCATATGTATTTAGTTTATATAATATACATTATATATTATATAATATATATGACATAATATATTATATATATTTAGTTTATATATAACAAACATATATTTAGAACATATAAAATGTTCTAAATCAATTTTGATTAGATAAATGTAAATTTAAAATATCATTTTACACCTATCAGGTTGACTAAAATGACTGCAGGGGAAAGATACAAATGTTGGAGGAGATGAGGACAAATAGGGGCAGTAATTCACAATTGGTAAAACTGCAAGCTAATGCAACCATTTTGGATTTATGCTCACAGAGTTATTAAAAATGTCTTTACCCTTTGGCAGAGAAATATCCATACTAGTTGTATTTTCAAAGATAATTAGGCAAAAAGAAAAAGAATTTATATGTTCTAAACTATAGCAAATCTATTTGTGATGACAAAGAACTGGAAATCATGGGTATGCCCATCAATTGGGGAATGTCTGAGTAAGTTGTGGTATATGATCTTGATGGAATATTACTGTGCTATAAGAAATTATGACCTCTTTAAAAAAAACAGTCACATTAAATAATGAAGAGCAAAATGAGGAGAACCAAGAAAACATTCTATACAGTAACAGCACTATTGTTTAAGAACAATTCGCGTGACTAAGTCATTTTTACTATTATAAAGACCCAAATCAACTACAAAGGACCTATGAAGGAAGATAGTCTCTGCTTCTAGACAAAGATGCCTATGTATATAGACATATGGGTCTCTAATGGCAACCATCTCTAGCTCTGGGGAGGCAAGAAACCAAAAAGAAAGTTACGTGATAACTTTATTGTATGTTTAAAAAGCATAGGAAGTTGTACATAATAGAGAAGCAGTTTCATGTGCAAGCACCTTTTTTAAAAATTCTAATGTATTACAGGATTGTTTTATTTCATAAATTAAAAAATAAATTTAATTTAATTTAAAGGCAGTCAGCATGTGTGGATTCTAATCCTAATACTTCTTTAAAAAATGACCTTGGACAAAATTCCTTGCTTTTTTCACCTCCCTTTCCTGGTTAGTCAATAAGAGGTCTAAGTTATATGATCTTTAACATCCGTTTCAGTTCCTACATTCTGTAATTGAACACAAAACAAGTCAGAGAAAGGCCTGCGATCCTTTGGTATACCTAACTAGACAAGAAACTGAGATTGGATACCTAAAAGCTTTATTTATTAGGGATCTCTACATTCCCTAAGTCTGTTTTCTGACTTTACCTTAAGGAGTAATATACACCTACCAACTGCTGACTTTTAATGAATTAATTGGGTGCTAAATTACACTGGTGTAACAAGCTGATGCTGTATTTTATACTCCAAGATAAGTAGAATGTTATACTTCACTTTCTAAAAGTTTTAAGCAAATACATTCTGATTTTTTTTAACTGTGTGAGAGCAATAGGGGACACTATTTCCCTGAATTTATATGCTAAAAATATATTTTCAATGTATGTCATAAAGGAGAAGTTAAAAAAAATCCCTTTTATATATTTTCCTTTTGCTAATGATTTGAATAAATCTTCTTTTTAAAATGGTTCAAGTAGCCATGTCAAGGTCAACAGTCAGTATTGAATAGAAGTACATATGAGAAAATGTTCTAAATTATTTTTATAATGACAATATTAAACATTTTGCAACAATTCATAGTTTTGAAAATGCTTTCTTAAATATTCCTATCCAAAACAGCCTGACCTTTTGACCCTGAGATTCCACTGCTGGTTGTCAACCCCAAGGAAACCAATGACCAAAAAACCCCAAAACAAAAACAAAGCAAAAAACACCCCCCTTATACTATGTAATTTATATACCAGTCAATAACTGAACATATCAATCAATCAGTGATTATATAAATAAATATGTATAGATGCACTTTTTTGTTATCACTTAACACAGTGCCCAAGACATAGTAGGCACATAATGCATGTCTATTGAATGATTGAATTATCAAAGAACTAGAAACAAAATAGATTTCAATCAATAGTGGGATGAATCATTAAAAGGATTACTAAACCCAAATCATTCTGACTTTCATTGATTGGCCAACAAGTCCCAGCCCAATTCTCTGTTGGTCATTGTTCTGGTTTTAAAGGTAGCCAGAAACACCGAGGGTCTTCCCTTCCCAGTTTTATTATTATTATTTTTTAAAGTAGTTAACCTAGGCTATCTTTTGCCTCATTTATTACCTAGCCTTAAATCTCTGAATAGATGTTACCTCAGACAAAGGGAAACGTGGGAAAGACCTTAACTTAAAAACAGCAAGGTTTCCTACTGAATCTGGGGTTATCTCCAGTCATCCTGACATGTGTCTTGCCAGTGAACTCAGACTATGGGACAAAGAGTGAGATTTATGATTTTGCACAGTCCTGCCTCACTTAGATCTAAATCACTTGCAAGTGAAGACATTACAATTTTGATGTCATTGGTCCTCTTTGAGAATCAAGGACAAGGAACAATCTCTGAGTAGTAGTAGCTTGCCCAATGCTCCTTCCTTCCTTCCTTCCTTCCTTCCTTCCTTCTTCCCTCCATCTGTTAACTTGAGGAAATCATATGCTTACATGAACTGAAGCAAAATGAGTTAAATAGACCCACGAAGACAACAGTGTAAATACAGAGAGAAAATACTGTAAAACAGAAAATAATAGTATGAAATGATGAAAAATACATACAATTTTTGTTCAAGGCAGACATATGAGAAGATACTTTGCTTTATTTCTGTATATGTGTGTATTTGTGAGCATGGTGGGGATGGTACACAGTTAGGGACATTATATAAAATGTGATTTTTTTAAAACTTTTTTCTTCTTTTTTATTTCACTTGATTCTTTGTAATATGGAATGACTTCCTGGGTAAAAGAGGGGAAAGAATAGAAGAGAAAAATATAAGCAATGAATAAATCATTGTCAGTTTTTAAAGAAAAAATAGATATACATATATTCATATATGTGTGTGTATGTGTGTTTATGTGTATCTACAATATCTGTATGTGCACACATACATACTGTGTTGTTGAGTCATTTCAGCCATTTATGATTCTTTATGATCCTATTTGGGGTCGTCATTGGAAAGATGCTAGAGTGGTTTGCCAATTTTTTCTCCCCTTATTTTACAGAGAAGGAAAGTGATGTAAACAGGGTTAGATGATTTGGCCATAGTCACACAGTTAGTCAGGATCTGAAGCTGGATTTGAACTCATGAAGAAGTCTTTCTGATTCCAAGTCCAGTACTTTATCCACTGTGCCACCTAGCTGCATACACACACAGGCAAAAGCAAAACAAAACAAGCAAACAAAAAGCACACTTTGTGGTCTTTACAACAGTTTTTGGAGTCAGAAGATGGAAAATAGAGGGCCAGGCCAGCAACAGAGGTTTGGGCCCAGCCCCAATGAAATACCGATGGCCCCTGCAAATGCCCCACCAAGTGGAAAGACCCAACCAGACCTCAAGGGGCTCCCCAAAGATTCAAGGAAAGCTCAAAGGGGAGGTCTCAGAGCCTACACCTCATCAGGGAAAGGGGTCTTTTAACTACTGTTTGACTTAATTTTTCTTTGTTAAAAATAGGAATTAAAATAGCATCTATTCCCAAGCTTGTTATAAGGATCAAATTCATGAAGTGTAGGCTCTGGGACCCCCCTTGAGCTCTCCTTGAATCTTTGAGGTACAGGCTTTGGGAAATCCCTTGAAGTCTGATTGAATCTTTCCACTTGATGAGGCATTTGCAGAGGCCATAAGTATTTCATTGTAACTGGGCCCAAACCTCTGTTACTAGCCTGGCCTTCCATTGTTCATCTACTTCCCACCCTTGAGCCTATCAAAATATCAAATCACTCTTGCATTGACCTCATTAACTCCTCCTGAAGACCCTCCCCAAACTCCTCCAGACCACCCCTAGATTCCTCTGTATATAAGACCCCATCTTCCCTCCATGTGTGTGAGAGCACCAGAGAATGCCCTAGGACACAGACTTGCTCTGTGAGAGCACCATATAATAGCTTAGCACAGAATGACTGTGTGAGAGCTCCATAGAATGACCTAGAACAGACTGGCTCCTTAAGAGTCTACCCTACATGGTAAACTTGAACTTTCAATTAACTTTGTTTTCTTTGGCTGAGAAGACTTGAGTGGAATTCTTTCTGCATGTTGGTATTTTGGGGTCTCAGGCAACCCTCACCCTCTTTAGGTATCCTCTTCAAAATAAGATAATATTTGTAAACACTTAACACAGTGCTTGTCACACTGTATGCCCTTAATAAATGCTTCTTTCTTTCCTTACAAATATTACCTTCTTCCCTAATTCATGCCTTCATTTACGCTACTTTTCATGCCTGGAATGGAATATCTCCTAGGTCCATTTACTGTAGTCTCTCTGCTGCTTTACACCCCCACAATTTTTGACCAGATGCCTTGCTGCTAGAGTAAGAGACTATGCCCTGAAGGACTTAAGCTTTTTTTTTTTAAATATCTTTTAACTCCTACACAGTAAATAAAGTACAGCACCTGGAATTAGATGAACTCACAATGCAAATTTGGCCTCAGAAACTTACTAGCTGTGTGATCCTGGGTAGGTAACTTTACACTATTTGCCTCAATTTACTCACCTGTAAAATGAACTAGAGAAGGAAATAATGACTGCATCAGTATCTTTGTCAAGAAAGTCACAACTGGGGCCATAAGGAGACAGACATGACTAAACAATTTTTTCCCCAAGTCCTTTGTATTCCTGACTGCTAATGGTTCCAGGAAAGACCCAGTAAACCTTATTGCTCCAGTCAGACCTCTTTTAAGTGCCCTTTTCAGTGGCCTCATTAACATCATGTGTGTATCTTCCCTTCCACTTCTGTTTCCTTATCTCTAATATTTAGCTTTGTATATTAAAAATGACAAGAATTTTTAAAAAATCATTCTTTCAGTGTCTGACTTAGATGATGCATCCCTGATAAAGCTTTTGTTAACCTCTTTCTCCTTTTTTTTCTGAAAGTGAGATATATTTAAAGAAAACAACTTTTTAGTTCATTACGAGCCCTCACCATGCAGCATCCAAAATATCTAAGGTGATCTTAGTGTAAATTAAAAGAAAGAAGCAAGATATGCTAAAACTGGTATAGTTTCACTAAAACCATCCCTGACTAACTTGGCTTCCTTTTTTGATGGAGTTGCTTGGCTGCTACAATCATAGAGATTACATATCTCTCATCTATGTGAAAAAAATATAGATATCTTTAGATATGTAAAATATGTGTATATCTTTCTTTATATATGCAGAAAGAGAAGAAAAAAGCATGTCAAATTTAATCTGATTTTGAGCAAATTATTTTTATAAAACATGCCTTTCAAGATTGATCTTGCATTACTCCCTCTATGCTTTCAATATTCTAGACTAATTGGCTTAATTATTTCCTCTCTATGACATTGCATTTTTTCCTATTTCCTTCCACAAGTTTCCTCCTAACTGGAATTATTTCCTTCTTTATCTCTACCTCTTCAAGATGCTGATTTTTCATTAATCTTCCTACACATCTCAGCTTCTGTATGACCAAATTTGTGAAGTTTTTCCATGCACCACCATTACTTATTATAGCCACAGTACAGAAATTACTTAATATTTACATTGCATTTACTTTGTGTTCACTTACTTGGGAAAATATTTTGCTTCCTGATGAAAACATAAGCTTTTGGTGGCAGTCACTATTTTTTTTAATCCCCATTGCCTGACAAAGTATGTGTCCCATTGTAGACATTTGATAAATTCTCATCAAATTTAATTGAGATTCCATGCTGTTATGCTTTTGTGCAAGTAAGGAATATGTGGACTAGGATAGAATGATGTGTGCCAGATGATAGCCTAATTAGTCAAATTCAGAACTAGCTGAATGATTGAACCCAAAGTGAGGTAATTATTGAATCAACATCAGATTCTCTGAGGTCTCTAATGGAGTATTCCATGAGACATGTCCTCAGTAGAAAATGTTTTATTAATGATGCTGACAAAGGTATAGGTGGAATGTTTATCAAATTTGCAGATGGCACAGAGCTGAGAGGTAATAGAAAATATATTACACATCAGAGTCAGCATAGAAAGAGATGTTGGCAAGACAAAACACACTGAAACAAATATGTTGCAACCTCATATGGCTAAATGTAAAGCCCTTCACTTGGTTAAAAAATATCAACCATATTAATACAATTGTATTTATAAGTTAGATTTGGAGGATATAAAACAATTAGTATTAAATAGTTCTGTTTCGACAGTCTCCAAACCCCATGTGATTCAGCATTGTGACCAGGCAGTGGAAAGGGGTGGGGGACAAACATACAAAATGTAATTTTAGACTGCAGGATAAAATAAATAGTGGCCAATACAGAGAAAATGTTGTCTCGTTGTAAGCCACAGAAATAGTGTCAAACTCAAGTTAAGATGGGGCCACTAAACCATAGATCCCTGTAGGTCATGTATTAGCTTAGAAAACCAGAAATGAACATTATTTATATTCTATTGTATTTTAAAATTTATTTTGTTAAATATTTCCAAATTAGATTTCAGTGTGGTTCAACATCATAGAGCCATCATAGATCTCTGATCTATGTTGCTTGGATCATATCAGGAGGATTGTCTTCAGTTATTGGATTTTAAGAGTCAGATTTAATTTTCAGAAAGCTGGAATTTGACTTGATTAAAAAAACAATCTGTAATAAAAAGAACTGTCCCAAAGTGGAAATCTTATGTGTTTGCTATGATTTGAAGTTTACCCTTGTATTATTATTCTGCTTATGAGTCACCAGCTAGTAATGACCAAGTTTGAAAGTCCTTTGGTTGTTTAGTCATGTCTTGGATAACCACTCTAAGAAGACATTGCCGCAAGATTGGTCATATCAAGATATCATAAACTCACTTCTGTATTTCTCATAAGGCAATCACCAGCTACCCTTATTGTTCCTTTTTCCTTCAATCAGTACTTTGTCTCTTTGTCTTCATTTTCTGTGATATATGATATGGGAAACTGCTTCATTTTCAGAGGGTTTACTTCGACGTGAAAAGATATATTCCCAGTATTCAGGAATACAGGAAGAACCCACGATTTTATCTATGCACTGCCATTGGAATTACATTCACCAACACAAATAGTAATCCTAGATCATAGTAACTAAGCTCTAGGGAAATGGTTTAGGGATAAGGTTTCCCAAAGTATGGTTGGGGGACAATGAGGGTCTCTGATGACCTTTCAGGGAGTCCACCAAACCAACCTCTTTTAATAATACTAGACTATTTTAATTTGAATATGGCAAATATCAATAAATATATCCTGAATAAACAAAAGCTTTTGAGGGTGCTCTGTGATGTTTAAAACTTTAAAGGATTTTTGAGAGTAGAAAGTTTGAGATGAGTAGTTGCAGGGCTCCTTAATTGTGTATCATGACTCTATATGGGGTTGCAAAAAAAAAATTGGCAATGGTAAAATATTTCTGAATGCACAACCACCAAAAATGTATTCAAAAATCAAACCCATGATGAAGTCCACGTGTTTCTGGCAGTATTTGCCCTAGTTGCATCAGGCAACTTCACTGCAGCCTTGGTTCTGAACGCAAAACATGTGTACTTTACACTGCACATGCCCTCAGGCACACAATGCAAAAAACAAAACAAAAAGAAAAACAAAAAACCACTGCTGAAATGGAAAAGGGGTCTCAAGTGGAAAAAGTTTAAGAAGCCCTGGTCTGAGGCAACATAGAATAACTGATTTATCTAGGACCTCACATACCATTCCTTGATGTCAGAGGAGGGAACTAAGCCCAGTTCTTTCTGACTCTAAGCTCAATTCTTAACTCACCATGCATATAGCCTTTTAGGCATAGTACTTAGAACCAAAAGTTCAGTAGTCTTTCTCTATCCCTTCCTTACATATACATATACATATACATATACATATACATATACATATACATATACATATACATATACATATACATATACATATACATATACATATACATATACATATACATATACATATACATATACATATACATATACATATA